>JAANDH010000702.1:36046-154869 GCA_011799765.1 Nymphaea thermarum | reverse complement strand
AAGAGAAGAGAAACACACGATGTACGTGGAAAAACCTCAACGAGGAAAAAACCACGGGAAGCTCTACCTAGGTGCACAACCGCAACCCTAGGAGAGAGAAAAATATATTTCACTTAAACACCAATTACAACATAAGTGAGATTATAAGGAGGGAGAGGAGAGCAGCCGCCTAGGGTACCGAGCCCTGCCTCGGTACCCGTGCCCCAAGAGCCGGGTCCAGATCTGGACCCGGTTCCCTATAACATAACGTATTCTAACAGGAACAATTATACTCAGAAAAACCATTACAATACTGGAATAAGCATAAAACAATAGTCAAAATAGAATTGATAAAAGAAAATAGTATAATAACACAACCACCTTTGAAATATATACCTGATGACCTAAAAGAATTTGATTTACACATAAATGAACTACTAAAAGAAGGATATATACAAAATCAAACTCAAAATATAATAGCCCAGCATTCATTGTTAATATTCATAGCGAACAAACGAGAGGAAAAACTAGAATGGTTATCGATTATAGAAACTTAAATGCAAAAGTCAAAACTTATAACTACCCAATTCCAAATAAAATATTAAAACTCAAACAAATATCAGGATACCAATATTTCAGTAAATTCGATTGCAAAAGTAAATTTTACCATTTAAAACTAGAAGAAGAAAGTAAAAAACTAAAATGAGAAACTATCAAGTACAAATATATTCAATCTCGGGGCATCTTCCTATGGGACTTTTCCTAGCCCTATGATACCCTTAGTTTCTTAGTTGTCGACGTAATTGAAACTGGGAAATTGTTGCATTGCATAGTCACAAAGACATCCATTAGCAGAATTAATATATGTCACCCGTTGATTGATCTTTTATTGCATTGATGATCTACTAGGAATCATTTTCAACACTACAATTAATTTTTAGCAACGCTGAATATTCCATGCTTGAAAAGCATTAGGCCATCAATTGCAGCACATAGAACCAGGTCCCTCCCATTTGATCCGTTTGATAAAAAATCTTTCCCATGAAGAGGTGTTTTTGGTCACTTCCACTTATGTGAGGATGTGCCATCATTTCCCTTACACAGGTTTCCTCTTAATGGAGAATGAGGAAAAAAAAAGTGTATGTGCAATTAGACACAACAAATGGAAAACAGAATCTAGGGCATTGATCAAGGGCTTCAGCTATCGAACCCTTCCTTGGGTTGGAGCGTGATGGCATCGTAGAGTTTGTTCAGGTCAAAGGAGATGGTTCAGTAGAACGGATCGGGATTTGTGTTCCCCACTTTTGATGCTGACGGTATTGGGATTTCAGCTTGGTGTGATATGTGTCTAAACATGCCTATGGTACCAGCTACCGCCTTGCATGAAGAAGCTTTGTAAAGAGTCAAACGATTCCTCACGTTATCATGAAGGATGTAATATATATTAGGGTCGTGGTTCTCCTAATCACTTACCCCCAGAATCAGTGAGGTTCTAGGACAGAGTTGTGCAATGGGAGTGCTTCCTTTCATAGAAGATTATGTAGGGATTTCTCCCCTCATGCATATACAAAACCAAACGTATATACCCTAAACAGGATCATGCTCATGTTAAATCATTAAATTAAACAAAATCTTAAACTGAAGCGGAAGCGTACCTGAATCCATCTGAACTGGTGCACGAGAAGGTCACAGCAGGGTCTTCCAGGGTAAGTGCGGCGCACGTGAAGTATCTCTCAGATGGGGGAGAGGAAACCCTAGAAACCAATGTCTCAGACAACCATTCGCACGACCCCAGGGACCACTACCATTTTATATTAAGGGCAATTACAGATTCAACCCATCAAAGAGTCCGTAATTGCGTACAAGTATCTATACATTTCAAAATTACCTCATACCATCTAAAATGACGTAATATCCCAAAACGCAATCACTTAAGCGGATATTTACCTTAAGATAGCCATAATGTCTGAAATTCCTTATAGACATATGTCGGCCCACCAAATGATCTTACAATCTCCCACTTGAGTCAAATATGTCTTTATACATTCAGACTTTACATAAAACCTTAGGAGCTCATAATTGCTATCTTATTAAACGTCATTTCCACCAATCTCGTCCATGACCATATCAACACAGAACCAAAACGACTTTCACTATATTAAAATTAGATAAACCTTCAATGATCACAAATGCTAATACAATCAATGACATAGATTTGATATGGATGTATAGCATGAGAATTACATGTAATGTGATTACAACATGTCTATTCTCAACTGGTCCAACTTTAAAACCTTATGAAAATAAAAAACACAAACACATAAACACAGAACGAAACCAAAGAACTTTAAACTTTATTCTGCAGAAAATTAAATATGTGTTCATATATTAGAGCAAACAAAATACAAACTCTCACTAAATCAGCACATCATTCAAGGATAACACCCTCATACGAACAACATGTTCGTGAAAAACCTTAAGTGTTAAACCCCTGGTAAGCGGATCCGCAATCATAGAGTCTGTCCCAATATGCTCTAAAAACAACTGACCATTCTATATCCTCTCTTTAACAGCCAAAAACTTAATGTCGATGTGCTTCGAATTTGACAAACTACAACTATTATTAGAGTACATAACTGTTGATTTAATGTCACACAATAACCTTAGTGGTCTTTCTACACCACTCACAATGCGTAGCCTCGTGACAAAATTCTGCAACCGGACACTTTTCCAGGATATAGCTCCTCCAGCCAATAGAAATGCATAGCTTGAAGTAGACTTGCGACTGTCTTGGCACCCAACAAAGTCAGAATATGAATACCCAATGATCTCCAACTGGTCTAACTTCTTGTATGTGAGCATAAAATCTTTTGTTCTCTATAGGTACCTCAATACCCCTTTGGCTGCTTTCCAATGATCTATATCAGGATTACTTAAGCATATGCCTAACATTCCAACGATAAATGCAATATCCCGACGAGTACAAACCTGAACATACATAAGGCTTCCCACAATAGACGAATAGGGAATCATTTCCATTTTCTTAGATTCGATTTCACTTTTAGGGCACTGTTTGAGACTAAACTTATCTCCTTTAACAACTGGAGTATCTCCTGGTTTACAATCATTCATGTCATATCACTGAAGCACCTTATCAATGTAGACATTTTGTGATAATCCAAGAATACCCCGAAAAAGATATCAAAATATTTGGATCCCTAATACAAAAGATGCATCATCAAGATCCTTCATGTCAAGTTTAGTTGACAAAAATTTTTTAGTTGCATGCAATATGCCCACATCATTACTTGCCAGCAATATATCATCGACATATAAAACCAGAAGGATTATCCCCACTGAACTTTTGGTATACACATTCATTAACCATATTAATTTCAAAGCCAAATGAAACTATAACTTGCTGAAATTTGTAATACCACTGACGTGAAGCTTGTTTTAGCCCATAGATGGATTTCTTGATTTTGCATATCATTTCCTTTGCATCACCTGAAACAAAGTTTTTTTGTTGCACCATATATATTGTTTCATCAATGTTTCTATTTAGAAACACTGTCTTTACATCCATCTGATACAACTCTAAGTCAAAATGAGCCACAAGTGCCATTATAGTCCTGAAAGAGTCTTTCGACGAAACTGGAGAGAAAGTCTCTGTATAATCAATGTCTTTCTTTTGAGTAAAGCTCTTTGCAACAAGACGTGTCTTATACCTTTCGATGTTTCCTAATGAATCCCTCTTGGTTTTAAATATCCATTTACAACCAATGGGTTTCACCTTCAGGCAAGGGAACAATATCTCATACGTCATTATCCATCATAGACTTATTTCCTCATTCATGGCATCTATCTACTTATGAGATTTAGAACTATTTATTGCTTGCTGGAAGTTGATAGGATCATCTTTCATTAAGTCCATATCAACATCATGTTCTTGGAGATAGACAAAATCATTTCAAATTGTATTTCTCCTCTCTCTAGTGGATCTCCTCAGTGACACCTCTACTTGATTTTCTTGAGGTTGTTGAGTTTGTTTTTCAGTAGGGAGATCGACATCATTGCCTTCTTCTGAATATGTTGATGGAACAATGGCATGAATGAATACCTGACTATTGCTTATAATATCCGTATGAGTGGACTCAGGTCCCTCTTCAAAGGCAATGCCTCTAACCTGATCACCTTCCCCAAACTCAATATCCTCAAAGAAATGAGCATTTCCCGTTTCAAAGAAAGACTTACTGGATGAATTATAAAACTTATAACCCATTGACCTTTCAGAATACCCAACAAAGTAATAGCTAACCGTCTTAGAGTCCAGTTTCCTTTCATTTGGCCTATATGGCCTCGCTTCAGCTGGACATCCCCAAATATGAAAATGCCTCATACTAGGCGTTTTGCCTGTCCATAATTCATATGGGGTTTTCTGTACTGCTTTTGATGGCACTTTATTTAGAATATAAGTTGCAGTCTTTAATGCCTCTCCCCAAAGGGACTCTGGTAAGGTAGAATGATTAATCATACTCCTTACCATATCCATAAGAGTCTTGTTTCATCTCACAGCTACACCATTCATTTTGAGAGAACCCGGCATGGTGTATTGAGGGACTATATCGCATTCCTCTAGGTACTTAGCGAAAGGCCCTGCACATTGTTCACTTGATCCATCAAATCTACATAGTATTTACCACCACGGTCAGATCTAACGGCTTTAATCATTTTGCCTAATTGATTCTCAACTTCGGCTTTAAATGATTTGAAAACGTCTAAGGATTGACACTTCTCATGAATCAAATACAGGTAACCATAACGAGAATAATCGTCTATGAACGTGATAAAATATTGTTGTCCATTCCAACAAGCCGTAGGGAATGGACCACAAACATCCGTATGAATCAGTTCTAAGACGTCTGAAGCTCTATTTGCACATGTTTTCTTAATGTTCGTTAGTTTTCCCTTTATACACTCAATGCAAACATTAAAGTCTGCAAAATCAAGGGATTCAAGAATTTCATTCGACATAAGTCTTTTAATCCTCTTTTTAGAGATATGTCCTAAGCGCCTATGCCACAACATAACAGAATTCTCATTGGCTAATTTTTTTTTAGTACCACTAGACGTAACATGCAAGGTTTCATAATATGAAGCGACCGTATCAAGCAAATAGAGGTTATCGCTACTAGACAAAGAACCAGTGACAATCAAATTTGAGTGCAGAAACAACTTAAATTTACTTCATTCAAATGAACAATAATAACCAAATTTGTCCAACGAAGAAATAGAAACCAAATTTTGTCTAAAAGACGGTACCACATAAGTTTCTGCCAAATTCAAACAACAACCAGTCTTTAACAATAACCGAAAATCTGCTATGGCTTCAACTTTCGCCTTTTTGCCATCGGCCACATAGATGAATCTTTCAACATCATTTGGTGTTCGACAATTTAGGCAGCCTTGAACAGACACACTTATGTGAGTAGTAGCACCCGAATCTACCCACCAAGTGTTTATGGGTACTGAAGTTAAATTAACCTCAGAACAAACCAAAGTGAGAAGTGTACCTTTCATTTCACGCCATGCGTGAAACTTAGCACAATCCTTCTTTATATGACCTTTACCTTTACAAAAGAAGCAGCCTGATTGGCTTTCCTTATGCTTCTTCTGTTTTTTAATGGATGACTGGTCAATTGCAATTTCCTTAACAGTCTTTCTTTTTCTACTTTTAAAAATCGAATCATTTAACTCAGGAATAGTACTCAAATTTGCAAATATCATAAAAGCAGAACTCACTGTACAAAGAACAAACCAAAACATGCTCACAATCAATACATGTACAAAGATGAAATAACAAATATAATTGAATTTAAATACAATGGCCGAAATCTCATCACAAGGTACCGGTGCAACATTAATATCCAATCTTTGGATTGAAATACTAACTACAAGTGGTATTCTTGGTCAACAATGAATATAAATAATTAACATTGTCAAACAACGAGCTTATCTTTAGATTGACTCGCTATACACATGGAAACCTGAAAATTATCATATATTCATTGATCTGTATACTTAAACATGACCAAACACAATTCTCTTTTGGGTTGATCATTGCCCGCATGGATTAAGTATACTATCATCTAATATCCAAAACAGGTAAATTCGTATAACAGAGGTCACCTTGGCGACATAAAGTACAAACCTACTCATTTCGAACAATAGACACGACCAAAGATCAAATTCATGGTCCAAATATTCATCTAAAGTACACCCACAATTTTAATAACATGCAAAACATGATACATGAGTTAAAATTTACATACAAATTTTGCCTTGCATTGAATCTAAAAACCAAATGATTTAATGAAATAGGTCCAAAAAAAGTCCAAAATTTCATGAATTGACACCATAATTGTGTTTAAGTGGGTCAAGAACCACCGAATCGAACTTAAAATGGCCTGTATCGTTCCTAAACCGCAACTAAACCACTCACAAGGCCCTAAATAAGGCTAAACAAGTTTAAAAATTGGACAGACCGTTCAAAATTAGACTGTATCGGTTCCAAAACCCACTGAACCGGTTTGAAAATGGATAAAATAGGTTTCAAAACTGAATGAACCGGTCTGAAAAGCCCTGAATCGGTCTGAAAAGGGTCTGGATCGGTTCCAAAATATTCGAACCGGTTCTGTCTTAAAACTAGGCCGTATGGATACTGGTCGGGACATGACCCGACCCGTACAACTAAAAGCGGGCAGAAGGCGGGTGGCAACGTTTTTTTTTTTTTTGAAAGATGATGGATCTGGATCGGGTCTATTAAGACCCGACCTGGTCCGACCCGCGCTCGACCGCCCGAGCGGTCACGGGTGTTGCCTCCACCGCTCGTCTGCCGAACGGCAGAAGGGCGGTGGTCTTCCACCGGCAGGCCACCCAACTCCGTGGGTGGCTGTCGGCGGGTCGCGACAGGACGCGGAGGTCCGGCTGTCTTCTAATGGTCGGCCGACGCCTGCCTGACGGCCGGAAACCGACGTCCCACTTAGCTCCTCCGTCGCCCTTCCCTGTTCCCCTTCCCCTCGTTGGCAAGAACCAAAAAAAAGAAAAAAAAAACGAGAAAGAACGGTGTGGGTGGCCGCCAGAGGGTTGCCCAGGACTGCCGTCGCCCAACGGCCGGCAGACGCTCGCCAAATCAACTGATTTCCTGCCGCCGCCCCTCCCCGTTCCTCCATATTCCTAAGGTGGCTGCAATGGAAGCCCGATGGCTTTCGTTGCTCGCCCTTTTTTTTTTTTGCAAACAAAAAATTGTAAGAAGAACGCACAAAATCACCCAAAAAATCAATGATTTAACAATGAACATAGGGCTCTGATACCAATTGTAAGGATTTCTCCCCTCATGCATATACAAAACCAAACGTATATACCCTAAACAGGATCTTGCTCATGCTAAATCATTGAATTAAACAAAATCTTAAACTGAAGCGAAAGCGTACCTGAATCCATCTGAACTGGTGCACGGGAAGATTGCAGCAAGGTCTTTCAGGGTACGTGCGGCACGCGTGAGGTATCTCTCAGATGGGAAAGAGGAAACCCTAGAAACCAACATCTCAGGCAACCATTCGCATGACCCCAGGGACCACTACCATTTTATATTAAGAGCAATCACAGATTCAACCCATCAAAGAGTCCGTAATTGCGTACAGGTATCTATACATTTCAAAATTATCTCATACCATCTAAAATGACGTAATATCCCAAAACACAATCACTTAAGCGGATATTTACCTTAAGACAGTCATAATGTCTGAAATTCCTCATAGACATATGCCGGCCCACCAAATGATCTTACAGATTATGCATGCATGAGATTGGGTTCTAATGCATTGTCACTCAGATGAAAGGCTCTTATAGAAAGTAATCCTAGCCAAGTCAATAAACAATTTTGTTATCCATTCACTTTTTTTACCATTTTCATTTTTCTTCTTCAATGATGCTTTTAATTATTCTAGAATTTGGATAATGTTTCATTTCAGTACTTTTTTACTAAATGTTGAAGCGATGCTCGTTAGTGAACAAGCAACTCGGTTCGAGCCCAAAGTTGTTCGCTAATGCTATGCAGGTGAAGGTGTAAATACGGTGTTAGTTCATTTTTCCTCAGTGTTCATATTTTTAAACTTGTTTTCAATAATTGATTTATCTCATGTACTATCATCCTCTATGTCTTCTCCTTGTTGATGGAAATCTACAACATCGCAGACAGAAATCTGTTGCTTCTTTCGCAAATGAGACGGGTTACTCAATGAATTAGTTTGATTTGAATGTCACAGAGTGAAGCATGTAGTTGTGCTCCAATAATGTTCAGTTAGTGGTTTTATCTAGATCTATCTTCGTCTCACTTAAAACATGATGAATATAAAATAAGTAATTGAACCTATCAGTTTTGGATTAGTGAGTTGTTTTTTACCTTTCATTCTTCTTTGCTATTATGCATTTCTTGAGCAGTTTTTATCATAGTTAGATGAGCTGACTCCCTAGTTAGATCGCTAGAAAACCTAGCCCCGAGTTAAGGTTGGCGCAGATCGCTCGTGACTCACCCTTGACTTGGCCGATTCAAGTTATTTTAAAATCGATCGAGTCAACGAGTCAACTCGCTGATCCAGTGACATAGTCATCTGCCGGTCTCAGTCCGAGTCATGGGTTTGCGAACTATGGTTTTTATAAAAATCTACATATGAGGGGCATTTTCTAGCTTCGTTTTTCACAATAGGGGAATTGGCCATCATTTGTTGAAGGCATTAGAGGAACTTGTACCTCATACGGTAGACAGTGAGATATGTTTACATTGTAAGCTGAGTTGCTGCACCATTTAGCATATATAGCAAAGCTAGTAATAACATTTTCAGGATAAACAATATATTGTCCTTGTTGAGTTTTCAGTGGCACAAATCTGCTTGATGTGCAAGACACTGCCTTTGCCTACTATTTCTCAACAACTTATGGGTCTGCTGTGGACACCTTTTCGTGAATCTCCTTAGTATATATAGTGGTAGGAACAAATTACAATACAACTCATTGCAAGAAAAAAAAAAAGTATTATTTGTTTATCATTTGATAGACATGAAGATCTTTAGAAAACTTTTACGTCTTTTTGTTCTTGCATTATGGTTTAATTGGTTGGTTTCAGCTGACTTCTTGAAATTCAGCGCATTTTGCTTTGGCGAGTCAAACTAAAATCATCTTCACAATGTAGATAATCTAACTTCATATTTGTAGACTTAACTTTGACATTTTTAAAGATATCCTTGCTGTTTTAAATCATATTGTTTTTCATTCACTAAGAGAAATTTGTATGTTGATTGATTTTTCGATCGTTATGGTTCATTTTTTGTTTACTGAGTGTGCACTTTGCCTCCTTGGCTTGCCAAAATCTACTAAGTCTCCACTTTTTATTGTATTTTCATCTTGATTGTATTTAAGTACTGCAGTATTGGGTATAGCAGAGAATTAACGCATCGTGTACTAGTGTTTGATCCTCACAAATCTCCCCCTACAGGCTGTCATCTCGTGACTTTCTTGATATGATGACTCCATTTTAGAGAGATTAGTGCACAATATGAAATATATTTTCTTTAGCCTCTTAAGGCATCAGTTACAGGCGACATAGATTAGGTAAGACACTACCTATGGTTCTATTGTTTTAATCAAACATGTCTTTATATGTAGCAGCTGGCTTGGGCCACCAACCAAGGAAACTATGTCTAAGTATGCAAAGTGGGAAATCAGAAAATGTGAACTTCAAAATAGATTAGGTGAAATATGAAGAACAGAATCAGCAGTTAGTAACCTTGCAAATCTACAAACTCAGTGATTTATGAACTCCTCGAAAATTCAGAATATGTTTCGAGAATATTTGCATACGTGGGATTAGGATTCTTGGTGGTCGACTTCATTGTTCAGATTAACATCATACTTTTCCCTTTGTGGTAAGAATTTGTGGTTGCTATTAGGATGATAATCTAATTTATTTCCTAATAGAATATGTTACCTTCATTGTGCAGGTTTAGATAGCAAAGTAGATAACTGATCATGGCCTTTCTTCTGCTATTCATGTTTATATTTCGATAAGTAGTACATTTAAGCTTTTAACTCTACTTTTTCTTAGAGTTGTCACTCTTCTCTATTAAAAAGGCTGCTAATGGATCTGGTTTAAGCTTCTTCTTATAGGGATGATAGTAAAGAGTTAGCCCTCTTTTTATAGCATTCACTTCCATTTATAAGACATTATCCTGCTCTAATAATCTGGTCTTCCATGTTTAACAATTGAAGTAGCTCCCATTTCTCTCTCTTATCTTTAAGCATTCTGAAAATTTTTGTTGATTGGCAATGGAACAAGTAAAATACAAAACATTCTTTATAGCCCTAACGACAATTATAGTGATAAGAAGAGACCTATGAAAATTGTTTTTGCTTTTAAAATATAGAATCCATTTTCCATGTTTCTTATGCCACTGCTGGCCTTACATAAGATACAAATAATAACCATCTCAAATTTTCTCTCTCCTTAAATCTCTTTTGTTTATCTCAGAGTTTAGGCATTCTGAAAAGGCTAATACTTGAAGGAAGAAGAGTGAAATAAATGGTCTTTAAAAATCTGAAAGTTCTTGATGTGACTGCCTGCAATAAGCAAACTGCTGTTTGGGCATGAATTGCACGGATATAGTTTCTTATACACATGATAACTTTTTCATTAGTAGCATAACTCTTGAAGTAGGGATATGCACTAGTTTGGCAAGGATGATACTTAGTAAAAACCACTTGAGTAGCAATCTTGCAGAGTTCTCAAAGAATTGTGGCCTTTTCTATATATATGAACATAACAGAAAATCACATTGAGGGAGTTATCCTTCCCATCATCGGTTACTATACCAACTCCCATCATCGGTTACCGTACCAATCTCACATCTATTAGATTAAAATACAAAGTCTCGATATTGGATTGAATATCAATTGCAATGGCCTGGTTGGTTAAACTCCGTTGTAGCTAGGGGAACTGTATAAACATCAAAGTTTGAGTGTATATCTCAACAACTATGTCACATAGGTACGGGTACGGGTGCGGGTATGGGTACCGGTATGGGTACGGGTACAGACCATTTTCAAAAAACGTGGGTACGGGAGTACGGCCGTACACACGGACATATATATATATCAAAAAAATTCAAACAGATTAACATATTCACATTTTCACACATATATATCAAAAAAATGCAAACAGAATAACACACAAACATAAATCATGGTCCAAAACACATAAATCATTGTTCAAAACACATAAATGATAAATCATGATCGAAAACAAACATGTCACGTACGTCAGCTTTCTTGATTCTCCTCAGTCGCATCATGAAGATTAGAAGGAGCAACAGGTTCTGTAAAGTCCATGAGAAGAGTGAAATAAATGGTCTTTAAAAATCTGAAAGTTCTTGATCTGACTGCCTGCAATAAGCAAACTGTTGTTTGGGCATGAATTGCACGGATAGAGTTTCTTATACACATGATAACTTTTTCATTAGTAGCATAACTCTTGAAGTATGGATATGCACTAGTTTGGCAAGGATGATACTTAGTAACAACCACTTGAGTAGCAGTCTTGCAGAGTTCTCAAAGAATTGTGGCATTTTCTATATATATGAACATAACAGAAAATCACATTGAGGGAGTTATCTTTCCCATCATCGGTTACTGTACCAACTCCCATCATCGGTTACCGTACCAATCTCACATCTATTAGATTAAAATACAAAGTCTCGATATTGGATTGAATATCAGTTGCAATGGCCTGGTTGGTTAAACTCTGTTGTAGCTAGGGGAACTGTATAAACATCAAAGTTTGAGTGTATATCTCAACAACTATGTCACATAGGTACGGGTACGGGTGCGGTAGGGTACCGGTACGGGTACGGGTACGGACCATTTTCAAAAAACGTGGGTACGGGAGTATGGCCGTACACACGGACATATATATATATATCAAAAAATTTTGAACAGAATAACATATTCACATTTTCACACATATATATCAAAAAAATGCAAACAGAATAACACACAAACATAAATCATGGTCCAAAACACATAAATAATTGTTCAAAACACATAAATGATAAATCATGATCGAAAACAAACATGTCACGTACGTCAGCTTTCTTGATTCTCCTCAGTCGCATCATGAAGATTAGAAGGAGCAACAGGTTCTGTAAAGTCCATGTTAACAGCATGCAAATCATGTTCTCCTTCAAGTTGTACATCAATGTCCTCTGGATTAACATCCCAATACTTGGATGATCCTGAACTACAAGTTGCAACAAAATCAAAAGATTCAAAACTATAAACAACCAACAAAATATGTAAATGTAATGAACTAATTATGTAATATGTATACATATCAAAGATACAAAAAGAAAGAAATACATGTAATCATTTGAAGTACGTGAAAGTAAGCGTAAGTTGGAGTGGACATAAACCAAATCTTCTGCTCGCTTACTAGTTAGCTTATTTCTCTTGATGTTGTGAATTTGAGAATAAGTGCTCCAATTTCTTTCACAACATGAAGAGGTTGCAGGTTGAGATAATAGCTTCAATGCAAGTTGTTGGAGATTTGGTGTCGATGCTCCAAAACACAACCACCAATTAATAGGATCTTCTTCATCTCTTGCCATTGAAGCTTGTATTGAATCATTTCTTCCACCAGAGAAGCTTGCAAACTCATTATTGATTATCTTCAACCGATGAAAATCAGGATACAGTCTTCCCAAACATATCTTCCTATTTTTTGATATTTCTGGATCTCGATTAGGAGGAACACGACCAGTACCTCCTGCCAACCATGTTTGTCCATAATATTTTGGATTGAAAGAGTGTGATATACAATGTAAAGGGTTATTGCTTTTGTTCCATCTTCTTACTAAAATTCTATGCACATGATCAAAAAACTCAGAATCATCAAGTGCAATATTCTTCTTTTCATGTCTAAAAATGATGTTTTGAATTTTGTCAATCATGGTATCCCACATATCATAAACTTTGTGAAGCATGGGCCCTTCTTTATCAACTTCTCTCAGCATCTGCCAAATAGGCTCTGTAAACTGCAGAAAATATGTAACTTTGTCCCACCATTCATCTTCTAAAATGCATTTTTTAGCTTCTTGAGCCTTCACGATGTCATCATTCCGATAAAACTCCCAATCATTGTCAGTCACCATAAGTGTTAATGCATGTTTCACCTGCTTTATTCTTTTTATCATTATGATAATGGATGCAAAACGGGTCTCTGCTACCTTCAACAATTTCAAATCAAAATGTCTATTAAATATAGCAAGAGCATTGTTGTGGTTTACAACAAAATTTCTGATGTTTCTGACATCATGCTCAAGCTCCTCAATCCATGAACACAATAAACTGGCATTTGAGTCATCTTTTGATGGGTTGCAAATACTTTTAAGTGTTAGATTTATACTGTGTGCCACACAAGAAGTCCAGAATATGTGACTGTATTTTGGATCACTTGCCAAATTCATCCCTGCTCGTTGGCAAACTGGAGTATTATCAGTAACAATTTGCACAATATTCTCTTCACCCACTTCTTTGATGACTTCTACAAATAGCGTTTTTAAATACTTAGCATCCTTATACTCCCCAGATGCATCAATACATTTCAAGAAGATTGGTCCATCAAACGAATAAGCAACAAAATTTATCAGTGGCCGCCTTTGTATATCAGTCCACCCGTCAGAAACAATGGATACTTCATACTGTATCCATGAAAATTTCTTCTTCTCTAATAATTTTTCAATGTTTGCCTTTTCTTCTGCAAGAATTATAGTTCTCAACTTCTCTGAACTAGGGGGTACATAACCACTCAAACTACAATTCGCCAAACCTGTAACAACATCCTTCCAATAAGGACTTCTGGCTACATTGAAAGGAAGTGAACTTGCAAAAAAGAACCCTCCAATCCTTATATCCATCTCTGCCCTTCCCATATTATTGAATGCATGTGTTAATGTACTTTTTCTTTTCCTTGAAGCATCTTCTTGTTGTTCAATAGCAGAAAGAGGAACCGACACACTTGACTTGGATGAAGATTTCTTTTCAGCTGCATCCTATTCTTTTTTGAATATCTTAATATCCTCATTGGTAAGTTTTGGGCATAGTCTAATTCCAACGTCTCCGATATGCAACAGAACCTAGCAAGTAGCAAATGAAATGCAGTTGCAATAGATAAGATAACAAATACAAACATGGATCATGTAGTGCAAAATCATATACAAATACAATACATATGTACTATTTTAATATCTACATGCATCAGTCATATTCAACAATACCCTGCCGGCAAATACCCTGTCGGCTGCCCGCAAATACCCTTCTGGCTGCCGGCAAATGCAATCCACAGACCACAATCACAAATACCCTACGACAGTGAAGAATGAAAAGGCCCAGCTTGAAAGGGATTTGAAACCCTCTCAGATTGGTGGTCGGTCAGGCGAACTAGAGGCCTACGATTAAAATGAAACAGTAGAGAAACAGAGAGAGAGAACAGAGAGAAATAACAGAGAAACATTCAGGCGAACAACACACAAAACTCCCTCTGGCTCATCCTTTTCATTCTCGGATTTGGTTCGTATTCACAGATTTGAAACAGACAGAGAGAGAGATTTGAAAGAAACCGTAGAGAAAGGGCGAGCCGTTGCCATCGCTGCTATCGTCGCCGCTGCTGAACCCTCGATTGTTGCCAGAGAGAGACGAAAGAAGGTAAACAGTCAAGCGTCGAGGGTTTGTTTTACCCTTTTTTTAAAGTCAAAATAGTTTTTAACGTTAAAATAAAATAAAAGTTAAAAAAAAAAATTGAACAAAATTGGACCCGGTCAATGTTGACCGTGTCCAATTTTGGACGGATACGGTCCCTGGTACGTTGACCGTACGCGTACCGGGGACGTACCCATGCCGGTACCGGCACCGGTGTCATGCCGGTACCGGCACCGGTGTCATGCCGGTACCGGCACCGGTGTCATACCGGTACCGGTATCGGAAGGGTACGCCCCCTTTGGGGGCGTACCCATGTTACATAGCTCAACAACAACCATGAGGAACTAGAAAGGCCAAGCAATGAAGATCTGAAGCCAGAATTTCAGTGAGGCCGCTGGGTTAATGGTCAACTCAATCAAGTGATGATTTGCTATTATTCTTTGATCTATCTCATCAGTCTTCATCTTATCAGATATCTATCCGAAGTGCTCCCTTTGCTTTTGCTGATGGTTAAATTTGTATCTAGCTTTCATGGGAATTGATAAATTCCTTACCAACCGTCTAGTGGACAAATTACTCTCTTTCTAGTGGCTCCACTCTGCTTATATCATGTGTAAGTTGTACTGTTCAAAAAGCTTTAAACTAGAAATTGTGTGCCTTGATGAAAGTCTTCTGTTATCAAGATTGAATTAGATAAAGAAATTGGATGAAGTCTAATGAATCAAATGGACACCAAAATTTTTCTCTTTTTCTTTTTCTGTAAAGGTGAATATATCAAGATTGAATCTTAATTTGCCTAGAATGTCAAAGTGTGTGACATTGATTGAGGCAATTTCTAAATGTGACATTGAGTCCTGTATGTGGTACCGGATCGATGTCTTCGTGATAGTTGTTTTCTGTAATTGTTGCTTATGTTCAAGCTCAGAACAGGTAATAGTCACCTCTTACTATAGTCCTAGCAGCTTGCAGAAAGGCAGGGTGGGTTAGTGAAGGCATAAGCTTTCTATGCAAGTAGGCATGATGCTAATTGAAGCCGTGACCATGGAGGCAGGCGCAGTCCTTTGGCGTACCCTTGCAAGAGGAGAAAGATTGGTGAAGCATAAACTGGCCATTGCTTTTGGGCTGATCAAGACCAATCCAGATGAAAGAATTGTCATTGTAAAGAATCTGAGATATTATGAAGATTGCCATATCTGAGGCAATATTGCTGATGCTGCTGAAAAGATTTGTCATCAAATATTAGGAAAAAGGATTTGTGGATGTATTTTTTTCGGTTGCAAAAAATTAAAATTTTTATTAATAAAATGCCTTTTGTTAGTGAATTAGTCTCTCTCTCTCTCTCTCTCTCCCCCTCCCTCTCTCTCTCTCTCTATATATATATGTGTGTGTGTGTGTTTGTGTGTGAAAAACCGTTGCTTAAAAAGAGAACCATGCCTACTTGTTTTCTGGCACAGTGTTAATAGGCGCATGGTTTTTAATCGCAGCTACAAGTTTTTAGCAGCAGTTTTTTTTTTTTTTTTTAGCGATGGTTTTTGCCGAACTAAAAACGTAATTTCCTGTTTTGCAAGATCATAACTTGCACTTCCTGTGCACTACCAGTATCATCAGTAGATCACCTATGAAGTTCTTGCTCCGTAATTAAGAAACTGGGAGACCGTTGCAACTTGTTCGTCTAACATGGGAATAGCTAAAAATTATCTTCGCTTCAGGATATATCCACATGTCCATTGAGTTTGTGCTTTGGAAATGTCATCCCATATTATCCCCAATCTTCAGCACATGCTGTTGAGTGGAAAAGGTCAATCCACGTAGCCAAGTGCAATTGCCAAATGTCAAAACAATGATGGTACGTGGCTTAAGGTTGGTAGTGCTCCGCCACTCACCTGTGTCATTGATTCCGTTTTAAGTCAGTGCAGCGTACTTGATAATAATATCTGAACTGCTTTGAGAGTCCGATATTCTTTAACTGATGATATTGAGTTTAATTGTCCATGAATTTTATATAAAGATATACACGAGAGAGAGAGAGATGCCTTCAACAATGACTGCCGGGTTCTCACAACTTGACAGCTGTCGTGCTGAACGTTGGAATATGTGTGCGATGCTTCCCTTAAGCCTTGATATATATTGGCATGAAATTTTCACGATGGTATAGCAGAGAAAAGTTTCACTGGCTTATTCTTAATGGCAAACACGTTTGGCTTGCTTTCATAACTTTTTGCAGACCTGACAACCGTTGCTTGTATTTGTTTATGATGTAATTGCCTGAACATGCAGTAGTGAAACTGATGCCCTCTGTGTATTTTCTTTGGCAATTTGTTGTCCTTTTGTTATTTTGGTTTTAACCTTAGACTCGTTAATATTGTGTCATATATGTTCAGACCATCCATATTTTCAACAAGGTGTTGGCTACTTCTTGAAATTAGTGTGATCTTATGGTGGTGCTTTCAAGCCCATGTATCGCCGCCAAAAAAGGTGTTCTAAAATTCTACTGTATATATTTGAATATGTGGCATATCTTATCATGAAATTAACATATTTTTCTACGTTGTTATATTCCTATTCCGTTTTTTTTTTTTTTTTTTTGTTATACTTTCACACTTGAACTTTTAAATTTTCAACGCACTGGCTTAAACCTGTGTTGTGTTCCCTGAAAATTTCTCCCGATGACGGTCGGCGCCATTGATCACTTGGATATAGATATAGCTACACCAATGGGATGTCTGTAACCACCTATATGTCTAGGAAATTATTTGCCTGAGTTGGTAATTTCACTTTAAACTACAAGTGAACTTTTCCAACCTATCCCACGCATCTGAACTCTCTTGTTGCAGTGGTTTATATTTTATTTATATCATGTTATTAAGCGAGAAGCTGTACTTTCCTCACACGATGCGGGGAAAAACCTAAGCAAATTTTCTAAGTTGCTAAATATGGGTTAGTGGCTTCTTACTTTACTTTTTTTTCCAGTTATGTCTAACTTTTTTGCTTTACATAATATTATCATATTCTGTCAAACATTCATTGCAGTAAGTGATCCCCCACTCATGTTGTCGGCACATCGAACTGTTTGACTCCTCTTGAACTGGTGTTTGCTGCACATGCTTCTCTTCAACTTGGTGTCTGATGCATTCTCTCTCTCTCTCTCTCTCTCTCTCTCTTTATATATATATATATATATATATATATGCGCACACCCACACATGAGCGTAGATAGACGCATGCACTCACCAACACATTTTTGCTCTCGTTCATTTGGTAAATGCGGTGAATATTTTAAGAGCTAGCTCGGAGCTTGGTTATCGGTTTTCACCTACTTGGGACCTGACTCAACATGCTGACAGCTGGAGTTGCCACTAATGCTTCTAGGGTTTCATAGCTGCAAATTCTGAGCCTGGCTCAGTGAATTCTTCATGTGCAATATTACGTCCATGGGGGCATGCATTTTATCTGGAGAATTAATCCCACGATGTTGCTTCGAACATGCAGAGTTCCTACTTCAATGCTATCTCGATGTTCAAATGTAAGACAGACGCCTTGTGTTGTGGTGATGGAGATTTGTACCTTGATTCTGTTTGACTTACGCATTTATTTGATGTGGTAGCTTTACGCTTGTGCACTAAAATTAACTGGTTTGTTCTGATAGATGGTGATGTAAGGGGCGGGATATTTTATGCATGGCTCGTGTGCAGTGTACCTGTCTCGGAAGGGCAACACATACTCGCGGAACGGTCGACAGATACTTCCTTTTTTAATGTTTTGGCTTTACTTGCATGCTTGTTTATTTTCATTATCTTCGATCGAGTTCTAGCCTTAAGGGTTGTTTATTGCTATCATTAATGGTGGGGTTAGTTTGGCGTATATATATATATATATATATATATATGTGTATATAGTTATGTTGATGCTCTTCCTCGGGACTAGCTAACCGTTGTCAGCATTGGATCTACCCCGCTTCAGCTGAGTTGGTTTGGTTTAATAAATAAGAGTTGCCCCCAAAATCTTTCCTGGGGAATAGCAGTGGACCTATGATATGTTTATTGCTTTCTGACTCGTCACCCTTGCACGAACTCTGCTCCAAGTCTTTATTGGTTTTGGCATCTTATCAATCACAACACATTACTCTTGCATTAATGGCTCCGAAGATTAGAATTTATTGAGCCCTTACTTTGGTGGGACTACGATCGAACGGTTAATTAGCATGAGCTACCACTGTGTTTACCTAATCAGTTTCAACCATGCAGTACCAATCAGGTGATGTACGTTGGCAGGCATGGTAGCAAGCACATGCATATCCAGTGGGGTGATCAGTTATATATCGTATATTTACTTTGCTCGTCATTTAATGATTTCGCGTAATGCGTCTGCAGGAGCACTACTATTTCAGAATTTGCAGACTCGCAGTTGTTGAATAATGTTACCAAATTAAAGCGATGCTGCATGTCTGTATGCTATGACCACTGTGCCCTTTGCTGGGAAAATGAAATGGATATTAAGTTCACATTGTTATATATAATGTGAAAATGCTTTCCGGCCTAGTGAACACAAAAGGTGGTAGCCTGATCTCTATTCTACCTTCTCGCAGATACGATTATGTATCCCCTTTCCCTCTGTAACAAAGACTCGATCAAAGTAATATCTATCTTATTAAATCAAATTAAGATCGATATCATCTTTCAAGCTGTAAAACAATATATACTCTGGCTAGCTGTAATGAATTTCAATTCATTTAGGCATTTAAAAGTATTTATACTGGTCAAAATCAAGTTTACAATTACTTTGAAAAAGTGAATTCAGTAGACATGTTGGCCGTGGTTATGTTGCCTAATCAAAATATAAGTGGTGCCATCTGCTGAATTGTTATATATATATAAAAAGGAAAATTTAGTTGCTGAATTGTTGCCGGATGACTAAAATAAAAAAACCTAACAAAACATAAATCATTACTAAAGCCATCATAAACCATGGCTATGGCAACTTAATAATTATTTTTTAGCGATATACATTTAAATTTTAACATCCGACCATATCAGGCACATGGCAGTATCGAACTCATATATATATATATATATATATATATATATATATATATATATATATATATATATATATATATATATATATATATATATATATATATATATATATATATATATATATATATATAAAGAGAGAGAGAATCTCCACAGGATTCAGTCTCTCTCTCTGTCTCTCTCTCACTCTCTCTCTCTCGTGGGACGCACGCATGTTGCCCTCATCTTACAAAAACAGTGACACACAGTAAAGATATTTGAGGAAGCCATTTCATTCACAAAATTATATGGTTTAAACCTTGAAGACGAGTAACGGAAGTCGAAGAAAAAAGAAGGGTGGGGGAAGAGGGACGTTCTCCATTTTGTAATTACTATATTTAATTTGGAGTATAATTAAGTAGACTTTTTCATACGATGAGGGATTATTGTGCCTTCAAACATGACCTTAGTGTCCTTCATTCTGAAACAATCCAATTAAATTGTTAGACGATCAAAGCAAATTGATTAACATGATCTATAGTTTATTTAATTATTTCGCAGTGTAGAAAGAAAGGTCAAGGATATTAAAGTCAGTGGCTCATACTAATGTATCAAAATTCGAAGAATTATAAAATCATGATTTTACTTGAAAAAGCTAACATGTTTTTTAACAAAAGGTCGTGCTGATCATTCTGTGTTTTTCATGTGTGTGTGCATGCGTGTGTGTGGGTGTGTGTATATATATATATATATATACACCCTCATATACCAGGGCTTGTGAGAATCACATGATTCAAGGAGATCGGGCAGTGAAGACTTAATTATAAATATATAATTTTCTTTTAAGAGTCTGAAATACCTATGAAAGGATGCGAAGGAGAGAGATGAAAGAAGAAAACAAATGTATTACCTTAAACAAAATTTATTGTCCTTTTAGGGGTATTTTAGACTCTTAAAAATTTCAATTTGCCTTATATATCTGTAATTTAATCTCTACCATGTGATCTCTTTGGATTGGCAGTTTGGTATGCAAAGGTCAGGTAGTCACCTTCTTTTCTATATATATTTTCCACCCCATTCTCACAAAGCCAACCATATGCATATGCAAAGGCTATATGTCAAAATTTAAGGTTTACATTTCAAGTTATAAAATCTGATATAGGCATAAGGTCAAGTGCTCATGAATTTTTTTTATCTCCACATACACTTTGCGCCTTTGTGCACAGTTGATTTTTCGAAAAAGTGTCTCAGAACACTAGATGACACAAATGGTGGACAACGTGGTTTAAGCTCCTTGATCTCTTGGAAGTGTATGGCACCTTTAAACCACAATAACTTATAATGGAACGCACTTGTGCAGAAGGATATACACATCAAAACACACATTTAGTATTATTTATTCTGCCATTTGAATTTGTTTAATTAACAGGTTATTATTTATCAAGAGTTTAAATTCCATGGTAGGAACGCGCTTCAGAAATTACCCGCCGGTACCCAAAATTTATAGACTTGTTTTAGCATAGGACGATGCTAATCGAGATGCTATTAAACATGATCCTAAGTAAATTTTCACTTTCAAGGTAACGTCATGGATGTAGCACAAACTATTGCCAACATAGTACGCGCTTGTTTAATGTCGATGTTTGAAGCTTTTGCTTTGCTAGAGATGATTGATTCCGTAGACGTGGTAACGGCATACTTTACACATTTATATGGTATTTGACATTTGATACGTCCACAGATTCATGTCTAGAAGTGCGTGTACCTCTGTATGATAACATGATAAAGGGCATCATATATTTAATATCAGATAAGAGGAAGATGCAATTGACACAATGAAACATTTAGATTCCACAAAGCTATTGTTTATATTTAATTGCAATGCTTTATGAAATCTTAAACTTTGAAACTTAACAAATGTCTATATTCTATTCACTAAATAAACTGCTTTGCTTATCACTTCATGTGCTCCGCTTCAGTTATATTAATAATCATTTATGTCATATCGTTTTTGTGGGTTTGACCTGATCTCTGAATTTCCAAGCCAAAAAAGCAACGAAGCTGATTAGATGATTAAATGCTTGCCAACTTAGATCACCTGGAAGTTTTAAGTCGTTAAATTTGCGGGCCTCTTGTGCTTTAACAAAGTGCGTTACTGAAGTTCGTTTTGTATTAATTTTTTAGTAGTCATCGAAGTTGATGATCTTACCACATATTTATTGGAATACTACAAAGGAAAGATGTGATAACAGAGATAAGATCAACTTCCGTGCTTAACTAGTTGTCTAATTATGAGTTCGTACAAAATACAAACTTTAACTTCGCAGCAAATCACTGGGTTTCAGTTAATATGTTTTACCATTAATGAAAAATAAAAATATTCAAATTAAATAACTACATACTTGGGATGTTAATTAGAAAACTAGCTAATTAGTCGCATATTAATGTTATTGGGTATAGTTAAATAGGTGAATGCAAAACTAATGAAGTCGAAATTTCTCTTTATTTAGGGTCTATAGGTTTTTTATATCACCTAGACCCCACCTTAAGTTAGTAGTAGCCCAGGTTCAACAGAATGTTAAAGCTTATTTTTCTATTAGAAGCGAGAAACTAAAGTGTGTTCCAACAATATAAAAAGGTTAACTGTGTTATGCTGTCATTTATTGACAATTCTTTGTCGGCTTTAATATCTTTTTCCGCAAAGCATGCTGATCTCAGATATACTTATATAGTTATATGCAAAATAATTTTTGGCCCCTTGGATATTCTTGAACACGATATATTATAATAATTTGCAGTAAGAAATAGGCGTGACAAGTGATGCGTGTAGTTTGGAGCTGGCAAGAATCACGCAGTCAAGAATCAATGCTTGAATGCCCAATGCGTTCAGGATTAGCTGGGGGCATGTTTTTTGGCATCTAAAGATATTAAAAGGAAGATGCATGTGAACGGAAACCATGTCAATCCTTCGAACCATACACATGGACCACTGGCTGAACCACATATAAGCGGACGCTGGCAGTTTAAAACATCGATTTATTTCTATTTTGATATTTAAAAAGATGTGTTCATTACAAACTGCGAAGGTTTTATATTTAGTGCCCCTCAGCCCAAAATTACTTACTCTGCTGCGTCGTGGACCTTCCACTATGCTAAAGTACTTATCAAAATCAAATCTGTAGCGCTGAACTTTACAGATCCTCATGCTAATTAATCCTGTACAACGCAATTCACCCGTGGCCATTTAACACGCTTGCTTTCAGCCCTCAACGTGCATTGCACATCAATTGTGAATCTTCAGCTTACATATGTACACAGGGTGATCAGGCGAACATCCCATAAATTTGGAACAGTAATTGAGTTAAGTAGCTAGGCAACCCCATAAATACAGATAGCAGACATGCGTTTTATAAAAATATAATTCGAATATTGAAAAATTTCAAAAAAATATTTTCAATGTCGAGAAATTTTATTTCCACAGCCATCGATGATATATTACATTGCAGTATTTACCGGATCGATCCATATATAGTGGTTGATGATGTCGGCGTTGTAGTCTTAATTTATTTTTCAAAAAGATGGAGATACTGCTCTGTACTTGAGGCGGCGAAAAATCAAGCATTCTCCCCAAGAGCTAACAAATAGTCATAGAAACAGAATTTCACAAAGCAAACAAACAAAAATGGCACATGAACACTCATAGTAACACATAGACTACTAAAACAAGAAAGAGAACCACAACCTTTCTAACGAAACAAGGATGCCATTATGCAATGCCTCAAGATGGAGAGCTTCTAAGTAGTTGGTCGAAATTCCTCAATGTGAGAAACACCGCTTATTCAACTTCAGTCAAATTTAGACTGCATTTATCAGAGTTCCTTCTACAGCCACAACATTAGTATGCATCTTCTTGCTTTCTAACTCCAGTCAACATTAATTTGCCTTTTCCCCGCATTAATTTTCTTGAGGTTTTTACTCTGCTTGAAGGTTGCCCGTGAAAGCAACCTCTCCATAGCTTCTCTCCACAACTGGATGACAAGAACAAGTTCGAATTCAACTTACAGGACATAAAAACAAGCATGAAAGAAGACAGAAAACAAATACATACTTTCTTTTTGAATTATATTATTAAACTGAGGGTGCACATCCAATCTTCCTCACCCATTCTTTTTTTTTGGCAGAAACTGCAAATGGATGTCCACGAACAAACAGTAGGAATAGAGCAAGTGCAACCATGTATTTTGTTTTTGCAGATGATTTGACAAATAAAATCACTGTGTGTCAGCATGTGTAGCTACGAAAAGCTCCATTAAACATCCATAACCTGCACGTTTAAAATTTTGTTGTACGCTCCAATTTACACTGTTCATTAGAGAAATACGAAATATAACAACATATGAAAAGTTTTCTTATTGCCTGTGCATCAGCATATGAGATACAAACTTAGTTGTAAAAAATAAACCAAAATTGAGTGAATTACATGGCAGGGAGTGCGCCCTGCACGGTCCTCCTCCTACTTTATGATGTGTAAGGTGACCTTCTATCTCTTGTTTACAAGACTCTTTGAAATTCATTCCATCACTAAATGAAACAATGAACAATATCACCTTTTTGCCATCTCCAACTTTGTTCTAGCTAGTTGATCGTCACATTAACTGACGAACCCAAGCTAGCTGCTCATTTTTTAACCTTATAACATCCTATGTATCTACATATAAAAAAAACATGACTTCTTTAGCTGTATATTTTTGAACATGTAAATTGTGTCTGTGTGGTGAGATTTCTCACATATTTCTAGAATACATGGTGGAGCTTATAGACACACATGCACACACTTTTTTATAATTTTTGCGCAGTCATAATTCTAGCATCAGTTGCATCTGCAACTATTTTCCCAAGAGATCAGTTTGACATATATCAAAATGATCTAGTTGCTGTTTTTGACGAACAACAAGATAAAGGAACGTAAGCAAATACCATTAATAGCTTTCATCTGGCACTCAAGACTACTACTATATCTAAGCACCAAATATGAGGAAAGTGCATGATTGTGATCCAACAACCACATTCTATGGCCCATCTCTACCTCCTTGGCAATGGAAGCGTGAAAGGCACATGACGAAATGGAAAGATATACAGGAACGAATCATTCATGAGCTAACGCTTCGCTCTTTCTCCTTCTAATCTTAACCTCTAGCTATTCATCCTGGGACCAATGGTACCAGTTGATTCTTATGCTAAACATGGCTTGCTTTTCTTGAATGACTTGTAGATATATATTTTTCTCATTGCTTAATGCAAAACACATAAACTATTTCATTCCATTGCCTTTAATAACCGTTAATTGATTTTTAAAACCCTTACCATTTGTGACGTAAAGACAGTGTCAGTGAAGAGCATAGAGACTTTGACCATATAGACTCTAACCATCATTACGTGCAAAAGAGCGTCAATGAAGACCGGTGAAGACCCTGATCATATGTGACACACAAAAAAAAAAAACACGTTGGTCATGAAGGTCGTCTGTGACATAGTGTAAGATAGCGTTAATGCACAACAATGAGACTTTGACCACCCCTGATGCAGGGTAGGTAGGATAGCGTTGGTGAGGCAAACATTCTATGACGCATCAGAGCATAATGCCACTGAATCTGAATCTTTATTGCCGCTGAGTAGTTTTTATGTCAGTAAATGTGGTACCTTTACAGACACTTCCGCTGTTTGCAGAAGTAAAGACGCAATTTCTTGTAGTATAATATAATATTAAAGAAAGATGTACTACGGTAGGGGGCATTTAGCAGTCTCTTAAACTTCTAGAGCATGTGAAAAGAAAACCGAGATCCAGCCAACGAAAATTAAACTTGATATGGAGGTAGAAATATTTCAAATTAAACAAAAGCACCATGGAACATAACTGTCGTCAAAACCAGTAGCCTAGCTACGCGGTCTTCTAAAGAGGCTAGCTGGCTTTCATTACACCTAAAACAAGCTGATCAGTACATCCGCGTTCATGGAAAGCCCATTGCTAGTACATCTGAGATTCTGAGGTATGAAATTGAAGAAGGGGGAGGACATGCGAGGGTTTCACAAGTGTGTAGGAGATTGGCGACCAAATGAGAAAATTGATTAGGGGTTTAAATGGGGAATTATTTCAGTTCTTGTTGACAACGTTGTTGACCACTCCTAATTTGAGGAATGGTCAGGTATATATGAGACCTAGAACTCAAGGACAAGCGCATATTTACTGAGATTTTTTTTCTGCTATGCTGATACATTTTATCAGCAAAAGTCAGTAGCAAAATGAAGTACAGCACTTTATGATGCAAGCAACCCCTTAGCTCATGAGACTGCTCGAAGCACAACATGAGCATGCAAGAAAAGCAAGAGTAGGGATGCGTTTAAGCAATCCATGGTTTATATAGAATATAGACATGGCCACAAAATAGTTGCGGTCCAACACAAGTTTGTTCCGTCCACCTTTCTTCCTTCATCGTCCTGGGCTCCATATAATGGATTAAGAACTGTTAAGAACTGTGAAACTAACCTGGGTGGTTGATTTGGAGGGGCAGTGCAATTGTGGGTACAAAGGCACGTTTTTCATGGTATCAAGACGCACATTCCTGTTTGTGGAAGAATGTGAAGAGGCCGGATCATAATTCAATACATAATTTCCGATTTGTCGCTTAAACCCATGCACACTTCAATGTGCCTGGGGATCGCAGCTGATAATCATGTGCATACTGCATGTCATCTAACCAACAACTAGCTAGCCAGCGAGAATTAATTGAAGGACGGCATGATAAGCTTAATTTGTGCATTACTTTCTTAAACCCAATTCGCGGGGATGCCGTTCGGCGAAAAAACTAATACATGCATGTTTAACAGTCGCCCAAAAATTAAATTTTACTGTGGTGCTGAATATAGGAGAATTGAACACACCAACAATTATATTCACCCGATTCATGAATACCCCAATCGCCTGCAGCTTCCTCTTCCTATGCCGCATTCATACTTCATGGGTACTAGTGCACCTGATAGAAAGACCTTTTGAGTGCAAACATCCAAGATGGATGCACCATGCATCTCATGGGGAATCTGAGACGTGGAACCGGCTGATCCGGCGACTTTTATGCTGATCAACTGTATATATTTTATCTTTTGGCTTTGCGCAAGCCCTCTGACAGCCAACGCTTAAAATAACAGCCAAATTAATGATGACCAGAACAAGCCTATTAGCACTAGCAAGTCACCTCGACCGATATTTATATCTCCCCCTCCCCTCCAACACCTCCTACCACAACATCCGCCTCTAGAGCCAACCAGCTAGCCCATCCCTTTCCGCCTTCTTGTCTCATGTTTTTGGCTACTTTGTAGGAAATTTTTAGCTCGCTAGCATCTCCGAATTCCTCGTTTTTCAAAGAGGTTGTTTGTGGGGCGTCTAGTAGATGCCGAAGAACGGCCTTCTTGAGGCTATAAAAATATAGATACATATGTCCCCACCTAAACAGTTCAAGGAGTTCGATCGTCGATGAGACAAGCCTCTCACAGCCTCGTGGGTTTCACCATGGCAAACCTCTCACAGCCGTTATCTAACCATGACATGTCTCTCCTTCACAGCTTCTCTCTTCCTACTCAATCTCTTCACTTTGCTCACGAACACTTTCCACTTAGCTATCTCAGTCTAGAGAATCCAAAGTTGTTGCCTGATTTCGGAGAATGCTACGAGAAAACCACAAGTAACATTGGGTCCGCCACGAACGATCCTTACTCTTCAAATAGTACCTGTGTCTCTGTCGGATGGGCTAATCCATCAGCTACCAAACACAATCTCTCCGATCAGGAAGAAAATGCGAACTGCGTGCTGAAATTCAACGTCGCAGGCCCTGACTTCGGCCAGTGCATGTTTCCCGACGACGACAGTAGGGTCGGTCAGGACGAGTACTTCTTGGACACCCTGGCTTTCAATCATGGAAATAATCATAGTCGTGCTGCCGGGAGGTTCTGCACGCCCGGCGACTCCAGCAATATCATGGTGGACTCTACCTGCATGGAGACAACATCTAGCTGTTACACATCAGTATGCGGTGAAGCTGAAGGCGACCAATTTCATTTGTTCTCTGAGCTACCTGATGATGGTGCATACTCCGATGAGCATTTTGGTCTGCAAGAATCAACCAACAGTCACAACAAGCGTGCATACACGGTGCTTTTTACGCTCATAACTGCTTGTATTCTATCGTGTATAAGTACGAATCTAATACGCGCAAGCCGCACAAATCAATTATCTAAGATTTCTTTTGCTCAAATATTTCAGAGTAATAATGAGATGGTCGACTCACCGTTGGCAAAGAAGCAATGCTCCAGCAATTCGCCAAGAAAGCCAAATAAGCCAAGGCCATCACCATCAAAGGACCCACAGAGCATTGCTGCTAAGGTGTATATCTGTTAACCATTTAGTACCCTTTCTCTTTTCAGTTCTTCAGTATGAAACTGTGCGTTCTATTACGTGGTTGAGCCTTTTGTACGTCCATGGTTCCAGAACCGGAGGGAGAGGATAAGTGAGAGACTGAAGATATTACAGGACCTTGTACCCAACGGAACAAAGGTGCCGGTTCTTTCCCGTCAATTTCTTTCCGTTTGTTTAATGAACATACCGTTTCCTTAGGCGGCCGGATGGTTATCGCCAATTGTTCAGAAAAGGAAAATGTTATTGAACCTTCACACTCTGAAGTTTGATCCGTAAATTTGATGGAACAGGTTGATCTGGTCACTATGCTAGAGAAAGCAATAAGCTATGTCAAGTTTCTGCAGCTCCAAGTTAAGGTAACGAAGCCATGCATTCTTTGAAGTTCTCTTGACATTTCATGTTAAGCTACTATAAGCAACTGAGGGGCTTTGTTTAACATCAAGCGATCTCGGACGACGCAGGTTCTAGCAACGGATGAGTTCTGGCCAAGCCAAGGTGGGAAGGCACCAGAGATAGGCCAAGTAAAGGAAGCCATTGACGCCATCCTCTCTTCTCATAGGGCACCCACAAAAGATGCAGCCAACACGTTAAATCGCAAGCTTGACTAGGCACTATCTAAACTTGACAGCAGAAACCTAGGAATATAATAAGAAATTTAACCAACTTGTTACTCTTGGTGCGAGATTAGTTCTAGTTCTGAACAAGAGAATCTAATTGTATGCAGAAAGCTATGACCCGATCACGAATTCCCCTTTATAAAAAGCAAGGAAAGGGAGTTCCCAGTACTACTGATATCCTCTCTTCATGGCAAAAGCTTCTCTTATAACCCATATGAGCACTGTCGCGGTCGCAACACTGTCATATGATTCTTCCATTAATATCGTTCATCTGTATTATGTCAAGAATGCATTGGGAGGGATTAGAGACTCATAGCTGTAATCATAATTGTGGGGGAGATAAGATGGACAAGCTGTTAACGAGTTTCTATGAGAGAGATCATATTTTCCTTTCATACCTTGCCTTGAGCTTTTCCTGATCAGTCTGCATGAATCTTAACAACTTTACTTGTAGCGGCCTTATTACTACGGCCACTTCCTTTAAACGTTTGAGATTTTGTCAACGGTTTACTGTGACCTTCCTCACCATTCCCCCCTCAAGCTGACATCTACAAGATTCAGCTTGTCTACAAGATAACCAAACTTCGTTCCACCCAAAGGCTTCGTAAGGATGTTAGCGATTTGGAAATCTGACCTAATAAATTTCATTTGAATCTTTCCGCTTGCAGCTTGATCCTTAAGAAAATGATAATCTATTTTAAAGTATTGCGTCCAAGTATGAAAAATTGAGTATGCTGTCAAGTATGTTACCCCAAGCAATCACACCACAATAAGATAAATGATAAATATGGAGCAACTGATTTAGCAACTGCTTGTTGTTTGCTGGACATTCATGACAACGAATTGGTTCCTAAAAAAGATGAATGCCCTCTTGCAGACCTTTTATCATTAGGGCACACTGCGTATGCATGAGACTATATTGGAGTAAAGTTTTCGTTTTCTTTTCTTTTTTGAATCTCAATACTGTAGTTTATGGTTCCCTTGAGCTACCAAATGGTCCTTGCCGATGTTCCTCCTACTGATCATAAGTAAACTGGCATGCCTTGTTCACTGCAGCAATATCATGCCTGCTTAACAAGGCATATTGTAGCACCAACTATGCTTCGGTATTTCTGTAAGTCGGCAGGTTTTTCACTCTCCAACTTTTGATGGAGTCGTGTTGACGACTGGTGTAGATAGAGACTTTGACTCATGCATATTTGCGTTAATGAGAATGTTTACAATGTATTTTCTTTGAGAAAGAGCCAGCTTATCTTCTTCATGAAGTTCTTCAATGCCCAAGAAATGACGCACATTGCCAAGCAATTTGATGGAGAGCTCATTGACAATTTTTTCAACAGTGCAGAATATTTCTTTAGATGAGCTTCTTGGAACAAGTAAACCATGAGCATATACACAAATTAATACTAATTTCATGAGCGTCATTGTTAATGATAACTATGGAGCAATTATTTTAAGATTATTGAAACCCGAGACGCAACAAAATCTCATTTAGTCTTTCAAACCATGCTAGGGGGCTTGTTTTGTCTCGTATATAGTTCTATCAAGAAAGTACATGCACTTGTATCTATCTTTTTCTTCAAATACGAGAGGCTGACTTGTGTTCTTTCTCATAATTAATACCCATGAAGGAAAGCATTGCTTACATTATGCTGTTGAACTTGCCAACACATACTCATTGCAAGTGCCGAAATTCGACTAATACTGGTAGGTTTAATCACCGCTGGAAAATGTCCCATTATAATCAATTCATTCTTCTTGGCTGAAGCCTTGCAGCAAGGCGTGCCATGTATCTTGCAACTCTCATGTTGACATGCCTTACAATTTTAAGCACCCATTTACAGCAGAAAGTGTTGGTTGCTTCTGTATTCAGCACAAGAGATCATTTGCATTTTTTCCTTAAAGCGTGCATTTCTAGTACCTCAGCATGCTTCCATTTGGAGCGATGAAGATATTATATATAGGTTAAGAGCTAGTCTCTTTTTCTCCTATGAAGTCATTTGACTCATGTAAACTTCAAGTTTTCTAGTCCCATCCATGCTTATCGTTGTTAAGATTGAATATCCAACCGTTGATGCCAATTATGTAAAGACCTGCTGTTCAGCCGTTGCAGATCATCCAGCTGTTGACGAGACCTGCTGTCCAAGCCTTGCAAATGAAACGCCAGCTCCACATCGACAGCCAGCCTCCTCAAAACGTAAACACACATACACAACGTCTGCAGTTACATGACAATCTTTCCCGGTTGAGTTATTTCCAATTTATACTCTTGAATGTATATACAGCAAGTATATCTTGGTTACCATAATATACCTTGTAACCTACAAATGATTGTTACTATAAATTGACAAGAGCCCACACGTTCAATGTGTGGAAAGAGGTTCATTTTTCTCATCTCTTTGAGTTTCTAATATGGTATCAGAGCTCTTTTTTTCTAAGAGAGACTGAGAAACAATCGTTCGTTTCTCCTCTCTTGGCCCGTTTATTATTCTGAGGTCCTCTGTCTGTGAGCAGAGGAATTGCCACCTCTGTTTGTGAGCAGAGGAATTGTCTATTGATTTCAATCGTTCGTTTATTCCAGGCGTTTCTTTCCAGCAGAAGCGTATTCGATTGTTCGGTTTCCAGGCGTCTGGAGATCAAATACGCTCATTTTTCAGAATCTTTGAAGGTCTCTCGAGTGAGCGCTTGATTTTTTGAAGGTCTGCTTGCTGTTCTGAAAGTTCTGTGACAGACAGCAGAGGATCGCTATCGCATCCTCTTTCCCTCGTTGCTGATATAAACTGCTGATTTTCCTGAATTTTTGTCGTTACAATCACTTCCGACAAAGGAGCTTCCTCATCTTCTTCAAGGCGACATCAGCACTCTGTTTTTCCAACGACATCCAGAAGTTACTCTTCTCGAAACAGTGAAGCTCTGCCTGAGACGCCAAACAACAATTTGCTACTTCGCTGCAAGTAAGAAAAAAAATAAAAACCTGCAATTTTCTTTTATTAATCCATGGCCTCTCCATCAGCTGCCGCCTCTAGCCTAGTGTCTATCAAACTGAACAAAGACAACTACCTTCTCTGGCGAGGTCAGATCCAAACGGTGATGCGCTCTCAAGGACTCATGAAATACGTCGATGGATCCCTGTCTGCCCCTTCGCAAAACATAGAAGCAGCAAACCAAGTTCAAGATAATCCAACGTATGAATCTTGGCATCGCTCAGATCAGCTAGCATTAAGCTGGATAATGGCGACAGTTTCCGAACAAGTGCTTGGACAAATTCTTCATGTTGAGACTGCTCATGAAGCATGGGTAGAATTGGAAAGATCTTATGGTACACACACTCCTCTTCGTATCATGATGCTAAAGAAAGAGCTGAACTTTATCAAAAAGGATGGCGGTGACATGGTCTCTTACTTGGACCATGTGAAATCTCTTGCCAATACCCTTGCCACTGCTGGTCACCCAATATCAACGGCAGATTTAATCCAGATTACGTTGAATGGACTTCCAGAAGAATATGAGATCCTAGTCACGTCTGTAACCACTAGCGCCACCATTGAAAAACTTACTTTCAATGGTTTATATGATTTGTTGCTGAACCAAGAAAAGCGAATCCAAATCCTCAACTCAAAAAGGTCTGTATCCTCCACATCTGACAATACACAAGTTGCTTTTCTGGCCTACAGGGGACGAGGAAGAAGTACTTATCGTGGAAGAAGAGGAGGTCGCTTTCCAAACCAAGGAAGATTAGCTCAAAATTATCCTCCGAATGCTGATCGTTTTCAAAATCAAGGACGACCAATCCAAAGTTATCCTCCTAATGCCGATAATGGTGGACAAAACAAAACAAAAAGTGTTGAATGTCAATACTGTGGAAGGAAAGGACACAGTGCAAGGAATTGATGGGATATTCCTAAAGCTTTTTCCGCCATGACGCTTGAAGAAGTCAAAGATGAAGCATGGTATCCCGACACCGGAGCAACAAATCATGTCACCATGGATGATTCCCATATGACTGAAAAACAAGTCTACCAAAAAGGCGAAGGTATAATTGTAGGCAATGGCTCTTCTATTCCAGTCTCTCATATTGGAAATATGGTGATTCAATCTAATGAGCGAGATCTTAAACTCAGTCGAGTTCTTCATGCACCGCATATAACCAAAAACTTGCTATCAGTAAGTCAATTTACATTGGAAAACAACTGCATTTTTGAGTTCACTCCTTTTGGATTCTATGTGAAGGATCTTCAAACAGGCGAGGTGCTGGCGCAAGGGTCGAGGACACGGACAGGACTATATGAGATTAAGCCATTAAGGAAGGAAGTGTTATTAGCCGACAAAAGCCAGCGACCTGCGACATTTGATATATGGCACCAACGATTGGGACATGCAAACAAAAGATCAATTGGAATTCTCCGCTCTAAAGGATTGATTCATTTTCCAAATAAAGAAGATGGAGTTTGTGAAGGATGCCTTGTTGGAAAAGCTCACAAGTTGCCTTTCAAACCTGCCTTGCACAAGTCAACTCGTCCTCTAGAGCTACTCCATGCTGACGTCTGGGGTCCATCTCCATGTGAGTCAAGGGAAAACCTTAGTTATTATTTGCTTTTGGTAGACGATTACTCTCGCTTTGTTTGGTTGTTTCCACTCAAATATAAGTCAGATGTGTTCAAAATGTTTGTCGACTTCAAATCTATTGTTGAGAAGCAGCTGCAAGAAAAAATTAAAATTCTCCAATCGGACAATGGCGGAGAATTCATTAGTAACCAATTTGAATCCTTTCTAATCGAACATGGTATCTTCCATCGATTTTCCTGCCCATACACTCCAGAACAAAACGGATTAGTTGAAAGGAAACATAGACATGTTGTGGAAATGGGACTCTGTATGCTTAATGGGTCCAAGATGCCATCTCAATTTTGGGTCGATGCTTTCCGAACAGCAGTGTTCATTATAAATCGACTTCCCAGGAAACATGGTAGTCAACAAACACCATATGAAATATTGTTCAAACACAGACCAGACTACTCTCTATTTCGAATTTTTGGAGCTACATGTTATCCTGTGTTAACAGCTTATCCTCGAGACAAGTTAGAGCCCAAAACTAAGGCGTGTGTTCTAATTGGGTATGGTGTCAAACACAAGGGGTATATGTGCTTTGACCCCAAAGAGAGGAAGATTTATATCAGTCGACATGTTTTCTTTGATGAAAGCAAACTTGGCTTTCAAGAAATGGACAGCAGTCATAGCCCTTCCGAGATCAATTTATGGCAGTCTTTTCCCATGAACCTAGACCACCAAAACCAAAATTTGTCTAGCATCACTCAACAACCAAACCAAAATGATTCCATCCCCACCTCCTCACCACCATCAACTGGTCCCATCATAGCAACTGAACGGCTTAATCCTTGTGAACCACTCGTTCCAAGCGTTAACTACCCGTTAGAACTTACCTCACCCCAAGTACGTCCTTTCCATTCGCTGCCACCGCCCACTGCTCCATCTAATACAACCATCATCCCTTCAACCTCCACCAGTGAACAACCGTCCTCGAGCTCTCCCACCTTGCAACCCACCATACCATCCGCTCCCTTATCTTCTCACACACACCCCATGATCACAAGGTCGATGACAGGTCATCTCAAACCAAAAGCCTATGTCACCATTCAGTCCCAGACCACTGAAAATCAATTTGAACCTGCTACTTATACGGACGCGTCTCAATCTACTGCTTGGCGATGTGCTATGGATGCTGAATTTTGTGCATTACAGCAAAATCACACATGGGAATTAGTACCTCGTCAAGATCATTTTCATGTTATTGGATCCAAGTGGGTTTACAAGCTGAAATATAATCCTGATGGAAGTGTTGCTAGACATAAAGCTAGGCTCGTTGCCAAAGGTTATCTTCAAGAAGCTGGTATTGATTTTAATGAGACATTTAGTCCTGTCATTAAACCAACCTCTGTACGCATGCTTATCTCCTTGGCAGCACAATTCAAATGGGACATTCGCCAGCTCGACTTTGATAATGCCTTTTTGAATGGCATTCTCACAGAGGAGGTTTATATGTTGCAGCCTCAAGGCTATGAAGACCCTAAGCGACCCAATCATGTGTGTCGTCTTATAAAGGCCCTATATGGCTTGAAACAAGCACCACGTGCTTGGTACATGCGCCTCAGTAACTTTCTCCAAGATCTCGGATTTCATATTTCCAACTCGGATCCCTCTCTATTCATTTCTAAAGGCTGCCAAGTCTTTGTTCTTGTCTATGTTGATGACATATTGGTAACTGGACCATCTACCAAGGTGACGTCAAGGGTAATTCAAGAGCTCAAACAACACTTTTCCATCAAAGATATGGGTCGCCTATCATATTTCTTAGGCATTGAGGTTCTCTATCAAGATGATTGCATTTATCTCAATCAAAGGAATTATCTTCTCAATATTCTTAAACAAACCCAAATGGAAAAGGCCAAGGCATCGACTACACCTATGAACACCACCCACAAGCTGCACAAGGATGGAATCCTGTATGACAACGAAACATTCTACCGAAGTGTTGTCGGTGCACTTCAATATGCCTGCTTCACCAGACCAGACCTTTCATTTGCAGTCAACAAAGTATGCCAATACATGCATCGGCCTACCATTGATCACTGGAAAGCAGTCAAAAGAATCTTGCGATACGTTCAAGGTACTCTCAACTATGGCTTATGTTTCAAATCAACCACATATCCACTCACTCTTCAAGCCTATGCGGATGCCGATTGGGGGGGTTGTTTAGATGATCGGAAGTCGACCGGAGGATGTGTGATATTCCTTGGAGGAAATGCTATCTCATGGTTCTCAAGAAAACAACGGACTGTAGCACTATCTAGCACCGAGGCTGAATATAAGTCTCTTGCAGGAGGCGTTGCAGAATTACTTTGGAATCAGTCCTTACTACAAGAATTCGGCTTCAAACCAACCACAGCCCCCATACTTTGGTGTGATAACATTGGAGCGCTTTATTTGGCAAGCAATCCAATTTTTCATGCTCGTACCAAACATGTTGAAATAGATTTCCACTTCGTTCGAGACCATGTCAACAAAGGCCATATCAAGGTTCAATTCCTACGATCAAATGAACAAGTTGCTGATGGTTTAACAAAACCATTGAATGTCACTCTACATCATCAATTTACGAACAATTTGAACGTAGTTGATTACACGCTCAAATTGAGGGGGCGTGTTAAGATTGAATATCCAACCGTTGATGCCAATTATGTAAAGACCTGCTGTTCAGCCGTTGCAGATCATCCAGCTGTTGACGAGACCTGCTGTCCAAGCATTGCAAATGAAACGCCAGCTCCACATCGACAGCCAGCCTCCTCAAAACGTAAACACACATACACAACATCTGCAGTTACATGACAATCTTTCCCGGTTGAGTTATTTCCAATTTATACTCTTGAATGTATATACAGCAAGTATATCTTGGTTACCATAATATACCTTGTAACCTACGAATGATTGTTAATATAAATTGACAAGAGCCCACACGTTCAATGTGTGGAAAGAGGTTCATTTTTCTCATCTCTTTGAGTTTCTAATAATCGTTACCATAGAATAAGATCTAGTGGACGATGACGGTTCTCTTGGTGAACTAGAGAGATCAAATGTACGGACTTGAGGTAAGGAACAGTCTCAAACTAGAGACATGTTCATTGATGGTCGATCGAGTTCTTGTGCTTTACAGTTGAGGGGATCGGAAGTACAAGAATCTAACAGCGAAATGCCGGCAAAAGTACATCTACTATTGCCGACTTCCAATAGTTGACGGGTAAAGACAATTTTCTCTACTTGCATATATATATATATATATATATATATATATATATATATATATATATATATAGGAATTGAAACCAGTGGGCCGGATGGTTATTTTTTATTTTATCTCTCTAAAAACCATCACAAGAGTTGCATTTGTGATGAAAAAAATAAAATAACCATTTGGCCACAAAGGTAACCAACTGATTTCAATATATATATACATATATATATATATATATATATATATATATATATATATATATATATATATATATATATATATATATATATATATATATATATATATATATATATATATATATATATATATATATATGTGTGTGTGTGTGTGTGTGTGTGTGTGTGTGTGCATACAATGTATCCCTATTGCAGCATAATATTTTAATTTCAAATAAAATAATATGAAGAAAATATTTCTCAAATTCAAATTTCATTACTAGTTACACAAAAGAATTATACTTCAAAATTTTACCTTACACAAGAAAATTCAACGTTTCTAGAAACCAAAATGCCATAAAATCATATGTATATAAACTTCAACTTACTCTTGAACTGGGATTTCAATGCCATTGATTTCAGTGTAAACCCAATGACATTTCTTTGGTTCCTTACGGCTGATCTTTGGCTAGTACTGTAAGCATTTTCTATTAAAGGAGTAGCAACACCACCAAAAGAAAAGATGCACAAACAAGAAACTACTTTTAGGACTGGTTGTAAGCATTCCTAATATTGTATATATTAGGACTGGTTTTGTATATATGTTCCTACAAGTTAAATTGGTAATTTTATTTTAATATGCATATAGGATGACAAAGGTATATATATATATATATATATATATATATACAAAGAGAGGAAGAGTGTGTGTGTGTTTTCATATGAACATTGAAGATAGCAAACTTCATATGAACTGAAAGCAGGTATGAAAATATAACTTTCAACTCGAGAACCAGGATCTTCCTTTTCGACCAATAGTTGATAAGAGCCAACTCCTTTCAGACAATAATCACTCTATGGTGATATTACTGCCAGATATAAAAGTACTCTAAAAAGTTGAAAGCCTGAAACTTACATTTGTCAAAACCATTCTGGATAATGGATGAATATCTATATTGATGTACAAAAGGTTTATCCCAATGTTGAATAAGTGACGCTCCAATGTCATACACAGCTAAAGACAAAAAGGGCAGGGACAAATTTTTTTTCTAGGGTCACTATGACCAGCCGAAGCGGAACAATCACATACCTACGTAGGTGGCATAGGTCAAATTTGTCTATTGCATACAGATAACTTGCCTGTGTGATTAGCGAATAACATGATCTGTCCTATCAGTCAATGTTTCTACTGAAAAATACATATTAATAAAATTATGCATGTCTAGAAGAGCCACGACTCTCAAGTCTAAGTTTCAAACAGCTGAAGAGATGTACAAGTAGGTAAAAATAAAAGTACGTAAGACAATTTAGATGACATTAAATGCATTCCTACCTAATAATCCCCCCATCCTTCCAGCCGTTTCAATTTTGCTGCAAAGTGAAAACCCAAAGGAGACAGATAGTCATAGCATCAGCACAACCGCTGAGTACAATGAAAATCATTCTCCGATATATCATTTGAGTGCAACATTTATGTATTTTATTGACTGTTAAAATAATAATGAGTGAGTATCATCGCTGGAAGCAAGCTCACTCTAGCACTGTTGATAATATTTGAATCGTAGTTCAAAAGATTCACGAAGTTTGGTTTGACGATGTCTTCGACATTACATCAAATGAGACTCAATCTGAATCACACAGTTAACTGATCACATCAATAATAACAGTAAAAAAATTAAAAAAATAAATAAATAGATAGATAAACAATTCATAATATCATGAAGTTCAATGATGCATACATACGCACCCACTAGAAAAATATCATATGATGCCACTCAACTCATCAGTGTATTTAGAGTGGACCATTGCAAGGTTTATGGTCCCAAACACTGAGTCATTGAGAAAATTAATATAAATTGGGGTAACCACTGCTGTGACTTCACATTCGTTGAGCTCAACTGTAATACTGTAGTCATCTCACCCTCGCTACCTCACAATGAGGATGGGCTCTTCTAAGTATCCTAGGAGAGAAGCACTTTATCAATCCCTGCATTCATGGGAGGTTCTGCTCATAGGTCCGCAGACCCCTGCACCACCTAAAATGGCCTCTTTTATGCTTTATAGTTGGGTTTGACTTTTTATAGTCGCAACATGTCCTAATCCTGTACTTTTCATTTCCGGTATATTGTGCCGCTCTTGAACTTTCCCTTATACTACCAACTCGAAAATATAAAATCAGCCCTAAGCCGCTGCCCACATCAAAATGATAATTCAGGCCATAGGCAAACATTGTGTAAAATAAATAAATAACCATTATGCTCAATCAATTCAATGCATGAGCATACTTTTAAATCTATCATCACTACATGACTTTCATTATCAATTACGCTCATCTTAAAGCTAAAACATAGATTTATCATTAAACAACTCGTTCTTGGAACTCATTATGAGCTTGTATCATCAATAGAACTCAAGTTCTTTATTTGAGTGTTGCACATGTTTTGAAAATCAGATACAACTAAATGGCATGCATGTATGCATGAACATGAATTTAAGAAATCAACTCAACTTAATTGACTTAAGTTATTAGCTTAAGTTTGTGACTTAGTTCAAGTCGCTAAATCTAAACTTTGCTAGTCTAAGTAATTTGTAAATTACGTGATTATAAGTATGTATCTATGAACAATAAGTCTTAACTAAAACTTTGTGTGGTTAGCTGCCTGCATGGCTTAATTTTGACCCTTTGTATGGCCAAGGTGATCTAACCAAAGTTGGATCATAGCCAACTAAGATCTACTAGTAATCATGGCAGACTAAGGCTAGCTAGGTCCCATAGCCTAGCCTAGCCCACTGTCAAGTTTCACAATACAGTAAACTGATGCATAGTTCAACATAGGTTTCGACACAGCCTAAACTGTTAAAGCTATGTAGACTCTGTTGGTGCAGTCCATTCATTGTTCATATGCACTACACGTTGTACAATGTGGTTCAAAGTTTTTAACAGAAACTCAGCATCATCTTGTCTACCAATCTGATTTTCTCGATTCTGATCCATCAAAATCATAGGCAATAGCTGTAGAGTGCAGCCTAAGAGAAGAAATACTACTTCCTATAGTCAACAATATGAACTTTTACATGCAATAGAAAAACTACAATAACTTTCATTGTACCCGATATTTTAGCAAACTCTCTACTCTAGGTGATTATGGCACATGTGAGGAAGGATTCGGCAAATTTTTATCACCGACGAACACTCTTTCCTTGTTTTTCTCTCTCTACCCTCTCTTTCTCTATCCTATCTCTTTTTCACCCTTCCCTTTCTTTCTTTCTCTAATTTCACTTTCTCCTTTCCCTCTCTTTCTCCTCTTCTCAAGTTGTTTCCCAAATGGAATGGGGTGGCAAAGACACCAAGAGCCCTTTCGAACAAGGTTACCTGCTTACATTTGGTCATAAATGATCTAGAAATGGTTCATTTCCAAAGTTTTTCATTCATCTCTTATCATTAGAACACATGCAGACTTTATCAAACCCAAGATAGGTTCTCTCCAATGTTAGCAAAGTATTTCTACCTTAGCTTGAATTCTAGTGCTAGAGCAACTGTTTCTCTGAAAGAACACTTCCTTTTCACATGTCAGATCTTCAGTTCTACCTAATTCAAGTGAGTCAACTTGAACTTAGCTGGAATCATATTCTTCAATGTTGAATCTAGCTATTTTTGCTCTAGTTCAAACAATTTTATCTCATATGGAGCATAATTATAGTTTCTCAATACTCTTAGAGTGTCTAAACATTCACTCATGATATCTGAACTAATGTTTGGGAGATCTAGAATATCAATTTTCAATCCGACCATATAGATGTCGCTATAGGAGAGTATCAGTTGTCATAGACAAGCATGAATTCACTGTTTTCCATTTTACCCTTCAAATTTATATTTATATGTGTCATTTCAACTTGGTAAATTTTGAAAAATGTGATTTACCAAGGGCAGATTGAGGAATTTTTCAGTCAAAATTGACACACCCCCTAAACTAAACCCAATCTACATGTCAATGTGGCTAGCTGCCTACCCAACCTTGTAGACCACAGTTTTATGCCAAGAGTAAAAGTGTCATTTGTACATACAAACAATTTTTTTCTATAAACATAAATTTGTAGTTAGATCAACCGAACATAGTGTATTCGTACACCAGACTGAGTCCAGCAAAGCTCACCCAAGGTCTAAGCTAGATTGGAACTGAGCACAACTAGGTTCAAAGCTATCTAAACTTGTTTTACCATAATTGAATCTAGTTTGACCTGACCTTGTTTGACTTGCACCCAGTTGAGTTTAGACCTCGGTCAAGCCTAGGTCCAACATATTTTGGCTGAATTTGAAACACTTAGCTGAAATCAAACTAGGATAGGGTAAATGCCATGTCCAGATTTCCTCTTCAAATGGTAATTTAGATTTTATATCTATGATCTGCATACACATCCAAATTCATTATTTCATATCTCCAATCATAATCTCCTATCACGATTCAAACCTTTATGTCATATCCATATCTAAATTTGAGAACTCTCTTTAGACTTGGATCTTGATCTAGTTCCCAATATTTTTGTGTGCACTTAATGTACCTTTAATTTCTCACCTTGTACTAGATGGCATTCTATGTAGAAAGTTATGAACTTTGTAGAATCTTGAGCTAAGCAAGTTGGTGCATATAGCATTTAAATCAATGTTCATATGGAGTTAGAACGAACATTTCCCTATTGAATATCAGTTGTAATATATGGTTTGATGTGTGTTTTCTCCGTTTCATATTTGTGCATCATTCATCATCACCACATTTCAACCAAAACCATCTTTTATGGATTGATCAACACTTCTCTAGGAACGTACTGCTTTTGACATAATTGAATTCTGATTGAAATTGAGTGAGAAACGAAGAAATTTGTCTTGAAATTCCTATTTTAACAAGTGGTTTTGTATTTTCTTATCTGACATGTCATCAATCAATGTTTGTTGAACTCCAACTTGTTAGAATCCTAATGGCTCGATCTCATTCGGGAGTCCCTAAATCGTTATAATGTGAGAGAGCCTAAAGGGGGACGCCCCATCAAGAGACCCTCTCTTTGCTTCTCCTATGCCCTATCCACCTGAAGATCCTTCCTCTCAAGCTGCTTCTGGTGGAGTCTGCACCAGTTTAAGAATTCCTCCATTGCAGCCCATGTCTCTCTCTCTCTCTCTCTCTCTCTCTCTCTCTCTCTCTCTCTCTCTCTCTCTCTCTCTCCTTTTCTTGTCCTTGTCGCCCCCCCCCCTCTTTCCCCATCTCTTCATTAATCTCTAGCTTCTTCTCTTTTCATTTTATGATTTCATTCTTTTAATTTCAATTTAAGCATGCATTGCATTGAAGCACTGCATATAGGCTTCACGAGTGATGGTTCTTTTTCTCTTTCATTTCTTTCTCCATGTGTCTATGTGAGTTCTGTTAATGTCTTCATGTCAAGCATAAACATGTCTAAAATTATTCTTTTGCAAGCATTTAGGTCATGATGTTTGGGATTTTATGAAAAAATCAAAATTGCAAAAATTATAAAATTTTGCCTAAATTCAGAAAATTGTATCTCTCTAACCAAAAAATGTATTAACAATTAGTAGAAAGAAAAAAAAAATTCTCCTACATGTATATTTGTTTTGTTTTTCTCAAATTTGTCAAATTCTAAGCTTGTTGGTCCTATAACTTGTCATTTTCGAGAGTCTATATTCTGCAACTTGCAAACTGCAAAAAATCAAATTCTAAAATTTGTCTAACTAATGAATTTCATAACTTTTGTTTGGAAACTCCACTTTGCATTTTGTAAAAGCTAGTAGTTAGAACTATGTGTCTAGTTCCTTCCGACCAAATTTCAGCGAAGTCTAAGTTAATTTTATTAGTCAAGTAGATTATTTACTTGAAACCATTTTTATGCAACTTTTCTACATAATTCTATAGAATTATATTTTTTGCCAACTTTGTGATATTGTTTCTTTCTCTCTGTATAATTTTCTTTTAAATTTTCAACAGTTATTGATCCTCTATTATGTAGAAAATTTACATACTAATTTTTAGGAAAAATTGAGTTGATTTGCTATCATTTTCATTGTTCCAAGTGTGGTAATCGAATCATCAAGTAAATTATGTTTATGTAATTTTCTAATGTTCATATTTCTACTCTAAGTTTCCAAAGCTATAACTTTTACCCATGAACATTTCTCTTATTTGTAAATCTTGTTGGTTCTCTATTATGCAGATTGTCTACAAATGTCTACAAATCAATTTTTAGATCAACTCAAGTTGATTTGATAGGGTTTTAGCCAGACCAAATGTACCTCTTCAACCTATTTTACACTCTATTTTCTATAATTTTATATTTCTATCATACGTTTCTTGTCCTTTATCTTTTAGATGCAAAAAGATTTTTTCAAATCTATCACTTGAAGTTTGTTGTCCCATATAAAGAGAGTCTCCTTCCAAATTTTCTGTCAATCTAACATGGTTATCATAGTTTTTGAATTCATCAAAATCAACTACCTTGTCAAAGTTATCATATTTTCTAGACTTTGCCAAATTTTAATGTGTTAGTTTATTAGCCTAAGTTCAATCAAATTTTGGTGTCTAATCTTGGTTTCACTCGTGTTGTAAATACATTTAGGGTTTTGTAATATGTCCTAACTCTAGTCTATGGTGTCTAGGCTTACAAATTTTAATTTAACATGTTAGTTTATACTCTTGTTATTGTGAAACTTGTGTTTTCCTTTAATAACATAATGTAGCATTTAATTTCAAACTTGCATTCAAATTCACTAAAGAACTCAAGTAGCTCATCACTTGTTCATGACAATAGTTATTTCACATGTATTCTTGATCTAGCTTGGCTCTTGCATGGATTCAGACTTCAAAATCATGCATGTTGTAATTTGATGTGTAGTGATATGTTTGACGTGTACTCCTATTGTTTGCTTGATTTTTTCATCTTGCATTCAATTTTGAATTATGCACTGAGAATTAGGACCATGTGGGTAATAGGCTGAGTTATCAACGACATGTATGTAACAGTAGTCATTGCATGCACTTGGTCTAAACTGAATTTCACAAGGATACACATTTTCAAAAACATAGTTTTGAATTACATGTTTTCAAAATTGAACTAGTTTTCAGACTTGCTTCCAAAAACCCTAGATATCGAAATAACTAAGATCAAACCCATAGATTTTACATGTCTAAAGCAATACTAGGTTCACTTGATGCCTTAGTCAGGGCCTGTCATCAAGCCCACAAATGATAAATCTAACACTAATTCATGTATTAGTTAGGCCAAAATCCCTAATCCTAGTGAGGTTTATTCAAGTCAGCTCCTTTGATTCAATGTTGGTTTAAGACATGTGAACCTAGAATGGATCCAGATCTCATGAATTGGATTTTAGATCTTTGAATTTGAATTTGGATTTAATTGAAAATAGATTTGCAAAAGTGGATCTTAATTTGATTTTGCATTTGGAGAACCATATCTAGATCTCAAGCAACTTAGGTTGTGATTTTGGATCTTACAAAGAACTAAATTCCAATTTGGAATTTGGATACTCTATCTATAACTTTGAATCTCAAAGCTTAGGATTTTTCACATGTTGTAGGATTATATCCTAATTAGATTTTGGATTTCAGATCTCTATGTCATTTGGATCAAAATATCAAATCTTCAAAGTTTGGATTTCATAATCGAATTTAGATCTCAATCTTAGATGATTCCTTAGATAAACAATTCCCAATTTAAAAACCCCAGATTTAGATTACTAAATTCGATCATAAAGTACATGGATATTTCCTAAATCAAATCTTGAACTCAGATTAGGATCTCAATATTTCAGATCATAGACTTTTTTATGTTCACATCCCAATAACTTAGAAGCCAGATCTCAACTCTATCTGGTCCTAGTTTGCATATATTCATATTAGATCTAGGAACCGTTGCATGGATTGATGATGATGTGGATCATGAATTGGATCCCTGGGTTCCAAATATATATTCTTTCAGTTCATGTCTTCCAATTTTTGGTGATTTGCTTAGATTATTCAAAATCTCATCTTTTTAAATCAAGGCAAGTCAAGATCTATATGACAATCTTAACTCATAATATGGAACAACTAGCATAGTCCTGATCTGATTACTTCTAGCAAAGGCACTAGGAATGGTCAGATCTTGTACTGACACGTGGCACCTATCTCTCATAATTTCCCACAAGAGATAAGGAAGTGTACATTTTATTTGAATTTTTTTCCATATAAACAATAATACGCAAAGTTGAAAATTTTGCATGTAAACAAAATTAGTAGCCCTGACGGGACCTGTCTCTATTTTTTACTACATTAAGTGCCCTAGATCACTTGGTTTTTATTGTCATCCAAACCATAGAGCAATTTAAGTGTCCTTATGTGAAGTGTGCCTTTTTTGTTTGCATTAAGACTTAGAATTGAGAGGAGTTCTAGATGTTCACATAAATCTAGGATCAAATACAACTCCTCTCAATTTAGATATGTTCAAAAGCCGTGTTTGCTTCTCTTTAACAATTTAAATCTCCATCTTGGGGTCTGCATTAGAGTCCTTAGTTTGTGCATGCACTCATGATTTTTGAATTTTTTTGAATATATAAGTCTTGATCATCACATCATAGAATTGTCATGTTAAGCAATAGCTTTTGGGGGCTACAACGACTAGACCAACCTGGAGGTGGTATTGGCCCTCACCTTAGAACATACTGAAACAATAGTCACATATATCAGTAAGGTCCAAGAAAATTTGGGAGCCTTGAACTGTAGCCAAGATGGAGACTATGCCACATATATTGGATTTTATCCAAGTCTACAAGCATAACTTGATATGGAACAACTATTGATCATAAACCATAGAGGATCTACTTTAAGATTCCAAGACACCTTTCAAATAGCATCATAGAGATGTGTCTTCTAGGGCGTGTTCTCTGTGCATCTCTATGTGATCCATGTTTGTCTCATGTCATTGTAAATATTTTTCTCAAAATGTCATCCCATTTTTTGAAAACCATTTAGGAGTTCATATCTTGTCATATATAGTTAATGCACCTTTTAGGATGTCTATCTCACCTATTTTGGGTCAAACTTGTACATCATTGTCTTTGCTACCTTCTCTGTTGGGTCGACCTAGTTAGGCATAGTCTCTTCACAAAGAGTGCATATCTTATATTTTGTTTGATCCACTTCATATTTGTCCAGATGCCCTCCTCCTTGTGTTTCCAGTCACTATGCTATGTACACACCCTCATTCCCATATTTTGCATCCTATTGTTTGAGGAGACTCAGATAATTCTAATAGCATCTTATAAGAACCTATGGCATTTCACCCAGTTCAGATGTATGTACTCTATTACAAGATCCTCAAGCAGAGAAAGCAATATGCACACATCATGCCAAAGCGAGACATAGCACAAACAATATGGAAAGAGTTAGCCATATAAGAGCATGTAGAACAAAGAAGAAAGAGCAGATGTTAGAACCATCAGACATACCAGGATTTAGGCCTGGGCATCGGGCCGGCCCGGCCCGGTAACAGTCTGCCCGTCGGGCCCAAGACCCGACCCGGGCCCGGCCCAATTATTTGACGGGCCGGGCCGGGCCCGGGTGACGGGCCGGGCCGGGCCGGGTGACGGGCCGGGCCTACCATGACTGAGGCCGGGCTGGGCTGGGCCGGGCCGGCCGGGCCCATACAAAATTATTGGAACTTCAACAAGTTCAACAAAATTTGCACCTCAAAATATGAAAATAAAGATCCAGGTAGCCTAATAATCAATTGCTATTCAAGACTTTTATTCTTAAGCTATTCATCTGCACAAAAAAGGGCACAACAAAAACTTGGTAATAAGCCAACAGTCGCCCTGATTCAATATGCCCTGTTTCTATAGATGATACCCATCACCACATAGTTTTACAACCAGTTCTGGTTCCAATAAAAAAGAAGCACATATATACATTTATTGGATTGAGACATAACATAATTAGTCCAAATCCAATCCGTTTGCACCAGTCGGCACTGGTCAGAACAGAATTCCTCAATAGCTAAATCCATAAACGAACAAAAGTAGATCGGCATTCAAAACTAAGCTTATTCAAAATTAAGCAAATATTAGCAAGTATGCAAGCAAGATCTACGTGCATAATTCAAATGCAAGTGCAATCCAGCCAGTACAAATATATCAGCGAGAAAGAAATCAATTTGGATTCAGATGAGATGTCCCCACTGGTACAAGCATTCAGGCATGACAAGTCCTCCAACCATGGAGCCTCCATGGACCGTGTGAAAACGAAAGAGAAGACCACCACAATGGGCGGTTGTCCATTCACATAATGTCAGCCAGGAAAGAAAAAAATCAGGAACCCACTGTGTTGTTCTTATATATCAGGAAGTCAAAATTCCCAAAGTGTGGCAGCCTCGGGCCCTCAACGATGAATATCCTGCAAACAAACCCATAAAGACCCATATGAGAAAATAAAAGCATAATATTTAATAACAGAAAGCTAAAGGATAGTTGTAAACGATCTCCAACCTCTTATATAAATTACCATAATAGTCATGCACTCGATTAACATTCCTCGTCAAAATGGTGCTCTGCATCATGAGAACTGTAACAAAGACACTTATTAATTTAAGCACACTATTATGTTAATATGTATAAACTATGAAGCAATGAACATCTTACCTTTCACACAAATTGTTTGCATCACCAATCCAACTTTGTGTGCAGATTAACGATTCAACATTTTCTGGAGTAGTTGAACATCGATAATCATTAATAATTCTTCCTGCTATACTGAATGCAGATTTTGAAGCAACTGTAGATATAGGAATAGCTAACACATCTCGAGCCATCTTTGCTAGAATTTTATATTTGCTTTCATTTGTTTTCCACCAAGATAATATGTTGAACTCTGCTGTAGATGTAATTTCTTTCATAAGATCAAGCAAATATTTGTCTAGATCTGAGTTAACCACTACAGGAGATACGGAGTTGACATATGCTCTAAACCCATATCTAGACACACTTTTATACTCTTTCGTTGCAATGGTGGTACTAGAGGATGCATTGGCCCTTTGCATATTACATGTGTCAGTATCATACATATTTTTGTACTCAGCATACAATTCATGAAGAGTGCTCTCTATAATTTCATATTTCACTATTGCATCAGGTTTATCTAAATTGCCTAGCAAATACTTCAAGTATGACAACTTGAACCTAGGATCCAAAACAGCTGCAATTGCAAAGAGAATATTGTAACCCTTAAAGTATTTGTCAAACTTTTCTTGCATTTTGCATGCCAAGGCTTTGATAAGTTCATTTGATATTCCACGATGTGTATACAAATGATCGTAAATTGATATGATTTCTTCAAAAAACAAGATTAGCTGTTACCTGTTTGGTGGTAGAGAATAGATTTGTTGCATCATAGAAGATCTTTAACAACTGACATAAATCAGATGCATGATACCACTCATCCTCAGAAGGCAAACATGTATAACTAGGATCACACGATGCCAAATGTTGAAAGACATCTTTGAATAATAATGCATCTTTCAACATTATATATGTAGAATTCCATCGAGTAGGAACATCATAGTTTAAACCTTTTTTCTCATCCAAACCCATTGCCTTTACACATTCTTTGAAAGCATGTAGTCATTTCGGTGATCCCCTTACATATTTGACACTGTCACAAATTTTTGAAATTGTATCATCCATATCATTCATGCCATCTTTAACTATCAGATTTATGATATGTGCACCACATCGAATATGAAAGTACTCCCCTCTCAATGGAAAAGAAATATTATTTTTTCTTTCTATGGTCCTTCTCAATAAACTTATTGCACTATCATTTGTTGAACAATTATCAGCAGCGACAAAAAACAACTTCAATTGAAGTTCCCACTTAGTAGTAATGCACTCTGATAATGTGTCACATATACAAATAGCATTATGTGGTGGAGGCACATGTATAAAACTAAGTATATGAGAGTGCAGTTGCCAATCTGTATCAATATAAGAGGCTGTCAAGCATAAGTACCCTAATGTCTGCTGTGAGGACCACATATCAAATGTCAATGATACTCGCTGCACTCGGTTATTTAAAACTTCTTCATATCTCTTTTTTTCAGTCGAGAACATTGATTGTACCTCTCTTGTAAGTGTTCTTCTTGAAATTGACACAAACTTTGGATTGCAATCCTTTAGAAACTCGTTAAAATATTGATATTCTGCAATACTGAAAGGAAGTGCATGCATTATTGTCATCTTAGCCATACCTTTTCTTATAGTATCCACATCAAATTTATGTACACCTAAATTTGAGGCACCAACTCCAAATGACAAAGTTCGTTGTTTTCCATCAAGTATTTGTTTTCTGACACATGTATTTCTATGTCGTTTTAAGTGGCTCGTACCACTGCTACTATGTGCAACAAATCGTTCAGCACAATAATTGCATTTTGCCCACTCTTTTCCCTTAAATTCTACTAATTTGAAGTCATTCCATACTATTGATGTTCTTTTCCTTTTGGGTTCAACATCTTTTTCAGCACCTGTAAAAGATTCATCTTCCTCTACATCTGCCATCGGACGATATTCTTCATCCCTAATGCTAGATGACATGACTTACTATTTGAATGAAATCCGAACAACCTAAACATAGAGTCATAGGGAAACCAATTACAAAAATTATCACAAGTTTCATAGACATGTATCAAAAAACTATGGCAGCCATCATATTACAAAAACTATGGTCTAGGCTAAAGTATTTCCAGTGCCAAAATTTTTATGTTGTAAGCATGTTTTCTAAGTACTTTGGGGAAATGGCACCCACAAAAAAGCCACACATCTGTAATTTTTAATATGAAAGACAAGATCTGAACGTTCCCTTTGTAGAACACATATTTGTTGTAGTGAAGTTACAGTACGATTTGCAACTGTGATTCAGGACCAAATACGAATTTCATACACAATAGCAGTACATGTTTCTATGTAATGGCCCATTCCAATTGGAATAATGAGCATATTAACATATATATATATATATATATATATATATATATATATATATATATATATATATATATATATATATATATATATATATATATATATATATATATATATATATATATATATATATATATGATCGGCCACTTGCGGAGATGAATGAATAGTTCACTGGTCTAAGTCACAAACTGATTCAATTAAAATCCAGACAGATCGATTCTGTGGAGAAAATAATAAATATTTTTTCTTCAAACCAATTACAGCTTTCCACTTTTGCGATGACCTCAAAAATCACCAATCTGGTTGAGACTTCAGCAAATTTAAAATTCTATATATATGTGTATGTGTGTGAATTCATGCGCTTGTGTGGAAAACTATACAAAAAGCTCAATGCCGATAAGGTTCATGTTTAACACAATTTATGTGTTCCAAGTTACAAAATAGGCAGAAAGACAAAATATAAGTAGACTGGACACCAAGATGGAAGGAACAATCGCTCAGCAGATGCAGCAAATCATGTCTAAGAAACAACAGATCATCTACGAACTAGTTAAGTATTCAGTTTTGCAACCTTGCTGACATAAATGTTTTCTGATGTGCATCAAGTTGGCATAATGGCAGCTAATATTACATGTACTTCTAAATAGCAGACTGGGAGATTTGGTTTATGATCTTCCACTCTCAAAAAGGTTGGGAAATATAACAGATTGCATGTCTTCTAGTAGCACAAGAATAAAAAAAAAGAGATCCTACTTGAACCCAAACCGTCAAAAATCGGGATACAATTATTGGTGAAGAAGACCAGAGTATCAGGAGATGGAAGCGTAAGTGGACGCTTAGCCAAAGCTGGCCTTATGATGAGTCTACCAATAAAAAGTTGCGAAGATCATGCATATGTATGATATGCATATAAAGTTTATTAAAACAAAAGTTTTCACTCATACCAATTATTGAGAACCAGAAGATCGTTTTGCAAGCTCAAAGATGTGAGCGCTGTCTCAGTATACTGAAAAAATCAATGACCAACAGTGTGACAAATATTAAGACTTAAGTTAATATTTGTATATCCAAAAGTATTATCCATTAATACAAGTTAAAGAACAAACCAAGCAGCTCGAAGAGTAACACCATCATCAGAAAGAGCCAAATGGCACTCAGTATACAAGATAGTTCAATATAAGAAAGTTATCGAGACAAAAAAAAAATCAAGCATTTAGATAACAAGAGCAATCATTCTTAGACTTCAAACATAAACCTACCAACACTATCGGAGTTCTGGTGCTTTGAATCTCTGGATTTACAAAGTCTATCTGGCACAGAGAAGATGATGAATAAGAAATAAAAGAAAAACTTCACCAGAGAAGTAATAACTGTAATATGATCCCATGGAAATAAGAGCAAAACAAAAGACGTGTACCCTCAGTCCCTCACAAAGCAAAATGGCGACCGTAGTGGTGGAGCGGCGAAAGGGCGATGGACCGACGGTGGCCCTGGCCCAGTGGTGGAGACTGGAGAGGAGATGGTGATGGTGGCGATGGTGCAGCACAGCAGCCTCTGCGAAATGGGACGAATCAGGAAGGGGGCAGTGGCAGCCGCAGCCCGCAGGAGGAGAGGAAGGAGTGAGAAATGCTTCAAAGAATCAAAAGAAAAATCTGTCGAATGACTCCATCACCTAACGGGCCCGTCGGGTCAGGCCGGGCTTAGAAGTGATAACCAGGCCCGGCCCGTTAAGATATCGGGCCGGGCCGGGCTCAGTAAAGGTAAGCCCGATAATGCAAATCTTCAACCCGGAACCGGCCCATACCGGGCCGGCCCGACGGCGGCCCGGCCCGATGCCCAGGCCTAAACGGAATGTCGATTGGGGGATGCTATCATCAATTTCGCCCGACGGATGCAGTTCCTTCTCTCTCAGGCTTCAATCTCCCACTGGTAGAGGTTGAGCCACACGTTCTTCTTGCTGGAATTAAGGTTTAAGAAACAAAACCAGCAAGTATCAATGTATAGAAGTCAAAGAGAAATCAACTTCTAGATGAGGAAAGCCTTCACCCATAAGACCAATTTAACCCCGGTCTTTTGTATTGAGAGGGGGGGGGGGCGATCGCCGGTGCGCCGGCGGATGTTGAGGCAATCCTCAAGTTACGCTCCTACTCCTTCGTTCCCGTCCTCTACTATCTCCCACGAACTCACAAGCAAGACTCCCAAATAAAGCACACGAACAAGGCAATCACGATCTAAATGATAAAAGCAAAGGAAGTAGAGATTGTGGATGCACTTCACCGGATAATCGAATAACCCCTAGGAAGTGACATGGATAGGGGGATGCAAGTGTTGGAAGCGCCAACACACGCGTGTCTTCCTTCTTCTCTGGCGAATGTGGAAGCTCCGGTGAGATATGTTAATCGGACTCCAGCAGCCTCTCCCCTTTGCTTGCCACTCTCCTCAGAATTCCCAAATGTATCGCATCCTCCTCCTTGTGTGCTAAGTTGAGAAGCTTCCCCCAACGTGAGGTGAGTCAACTCCTAGAATCACGAAGGAACTCCTTCGAGGGAAATGAGAATATTTCCAAGGATCGTGCGAGATTCTTGCCTTAGACGAATAGGGCCCAGGTGCAATGCACCTAAGCGGCTGGTCTATCTCCCTCCTTGATTGTTGGAGATCAAATCGGAAGGAGGATCTTGCGAGGATGACGTGAGCTGCCTTTTGCCACGTGTCCTCACCTTGTGGCACCACCTAGCACCTGCCTTATTCGAGAGGAGTCCAGATTCAATGTACCTAAGGCGTGGGGATCTCCTTTCCAAAGTTATAGGGACAGATCAAGAAGGAGATCACCTTCCCTTTTAGGCGCGTGGGACACTTGGCGCCCGTTCCAAAAGTCTTGCGGGTTCTTCCAAATCCGTCGCCAAATGGTTTGACCAAATGGTTGGCGCCTTCCTTCCCGAGCTGCCACATGTCCTCCTCGTCAATCAGTTGCAGATCTCTTGCCAAAAGCGTCGCAAGAGGATGAGTAAGGTCTGGACGGCGCCCAAATGTTGCCTTTTTGATGTACTTATGTACTAGGGCTACTCCAACCTCCTTGGACGAAATCGCCCATGCTCAACCTGAATTATCCGAATAATAATAATAACACACAGCAAGGGCAAACTGTTGTAGATCTTTTGATTACGAATCCAATGGTATAAGGCTTGCCTGAAAACGCCACCGGAATCGCTAGAAATGGCCTCTGCAAGTGGCGGTTCTGCGGCGGACTGTGCCTGAGCGGCGGCGGATTTGATCGGTGCACCCTGGTCCGATTAGGATGAAATTTAGCGAACTTCCGCGGCAGATTTGATTGGTGCGCCCTGGTCCGATCAGGCTGAAATTTTAGTATGTTGAAGATGAGGTCGAGATCTTTCCAACGAGCTATAGATCACCTCCAAACTCTCAGTAAATCGTCTGGAACAGCCCTCGGATCAAAGAGATCTCATGTCTTCTTCTTTAGAAATCCGAATCTCCCCCCCTTCCGTGATTTCTCTTCTACTTGCCACGTTTGCTCTCCTTCCTTCCGCGTTTCCTCTTCTTATTTCCGCGTTTTCTCCTTCTCTCTTCTTCAGCAATCACACGCCATATATGCCTTAGATACGGTGGATTGAGAACAACTCTTCTTCATCATCTATCTCGTGCAAAACTTGAATGAACTAGGAGTTAGACTTCCGCCTTAGCGACCGAATGCACCAAGTTCTTTCTTCTTCCACGCGAGGATAGACCTTCATTCCAAGGGGATGCCGCGTTGAGGACCTTGATTTAGGCGAGGTTTCCCATGGATGCTCAAGCTCCCTTCCACGTTGATCTACTTCAAACAGGTAACCAAAATACTCCCGGTTAAGCACCAAGAAGAGATGATACTTAACTTGTGAAGGGAGTACTCCGCCGGTGGGCGGAAGTGAAGGAAGATGACGGACGTCAAAGCCACGGACGCCAAGCCTTCTTCACCAGCCCTGTAGATCAATCGCCTCAATCTCCCTTCGTGTTCAAGGAAGATGCACGAATGTCTACTCAAGGGTTGCTTGATTCGAGAACGATGCAAATCTAAGTTGTCAATGACTGCCGGTGGCCATTAACGGAGCTTGAATCTCCACCAATCTCACGGCTTGGTGAGCATTTCAATGTAGTGCTTCCATGGAAGCCATGACCTAAGGCCCAAGGGACTCCTCACACGGAAAGAGAAAACTTCAATTTGATTAAGCAAGAATGAATAAAACGTCTTGGTTTTGGCTTATATACAAGTGCCAAACTGGTTCAAAGCGTGGTCTCGAGATGAGACTAAAAGCAAACCGAATCAAACTAAAAACAATACAAGAATCAAATCAACTTGAGTAAAAAGAGTCTAAATCTCATCTAGGCCAAAGGCCCCACCTTGCCCAGGTCCGCCTGAGCTTCGCCAACTCGATCCATGGAGTGGGCTTGGGCCCTTTTGTCCTTGATCTGAACCCGGATCATGCATGCTCCTCGCCAAGCCGAGCCCACCTCCATCTAAGCTAAACTCGCCTACGTCTTCCTCTTCCAGACTAAGTGGGTCCGAGTTCTCCTCGTCTAGGCTAGGTGTGCCTAGGTCTTCCACACCTAGACCCAGTGGGTCTAGGTCTCCTAGGTCGAGTTCACCTAGGTCTTCTACCCGTGAAGCTCCCTTAGCCTCCCTAGGAATCGCAACGCGCTCCCCGCTTTTCTCCAACTTGTTCTTTACTTTCGTTGAGGAATTAACCTCACAATGCAAAAGTCCGCCTTCTCCCAAAAACGCCAAGGAATAGGGAAATTAACCTCCCTAAGCATTTCACCCGCTCTCGTTGTCGCTTCATCTTGTTTTTCGCAAATCTCAAAAGAAGAAAAGTTAGCCTCTCTACCAATATGGGCGCCTTCTGCGGAGGTGCCAATGTAGGAAGTACGAGTTCTAGGAAGGCTCGTATCAGCATCCAAGGATTGCTGAGCAAGAGAGCTGTTGAGACTTGAAGGAGAAAGCTGTTGATCATCCAAGAGTCGCGAGGGAGAGCTGATCCGGAATCTTACAAAAAACTCAGCCCCTTCTAGAGCTTTAACTTTGGCTTTTTATAGAGTCTTTCAAGCTCAAGACAAAAAGAGAGAAAAAAATCATCATTAGCTTAGCCAAAATCTCTTAAATAGAGATTAGGGTACCCTGATTACAAATAAAACCATCAAGAAAATAAAAATTACTAAATAGGGAACTAACACATATTCTAAGTTGCTAATAACCAACTAATGCACTTAAATATTTTTTCCAACAGATGAAATCTCCCCCTCCTGAAAAAAAATCTCAACAAAAAAGCAGCATCAAACATCTTTTTGTAAAACAGAGTTATATCATAAGATATAGCCTGTAGCGGCCATATCGTACAACACAGGAGCCATATCGAAGATACAGCTGATATGAGCACGATACACATGCATTTTGTGTATCATGAATGTATTGTATCATATAGGTTTTTCCAACCTATATGATACCTACCGTAGGATACGGCTGTATATTGTAGGGGTTAGACTTTGTGGGATATCCTGTTAAATCAAATGGACTAGAAGAATTTCGATTTTCGAGGGCATGGTCCAAGTCTTTTTGCAGCATTTCAGTAGAAAGAGGAATTGAATTAACGATTCTTTGTATGTTAATAGATAAATTCTACAGTTTTAAGTAGTCGAATCTTTTTTTTGTGGAGAAAAAGGAAATTGTATTACAGGGACTAGCACGTGCAGCTGCCATCGATATATATATGAATGGAGTGACATACCTCCACAATGGAGGCCCTTTTTATATATCTGATGTAAAGTAATTATCTTAAATTACAAGTAGGACCTGCCTCACAAAAGAAAAAGGTTGAAATACATTGATGCGCTGAATCTTTGTCGATATGACATGGACCTACAAAACAGTTGCCTCCCTTATGGGAGCACTGCTCAAATGGACGTAGGCGCTAAAAACATTTAGTGCAGACCCATTACCATAACAACGCTAAGTTTCTCTCACCTAAGGCTGTACACATTTCATATGGAGTGGAGATCAGGCCATGAAGTATTTTGAAATGTTGTAATAAGAAACTTAGAGCCTGGTTAGTGTACTAATATGGTACATTGACAAGAAAATGCATGGGCTAAATAGCATTTAATGGTTAATATTACTACTAAATATTTTCTACTATAAGAAAAACAAATATCAAAATTCAAAAAGAAAGGATGAGATTGTAAGGCCACAATTCAGCAGCATTCTATTTTATTTTGACAATCTATATCAGCCCCTCTATTGCATTAATTACATTCCAAACATGTAAGAGTATGGTGGAATGTAGAGGACCAATTCCATTGCTGTACAAGAGGATTAATTGATGGATTGGGAAAATTTTTCCCGCCAATGCTTAACAAAGAATGACACTCCATAAATGCCAATTTATGTAATTTCCTTCCTCAGTATGTGTTTTTTTTGCTCTCTCCCAATTAGTTGCATGCAGCCTCAACCATTAGGGACTTTGGAATTCTTGGACAAGGATCACCTCCAAATGATTCGGTTGAAACTTCAATTGAACAACCTCTTCTTCCCAGGCAGGCCTAGACAAAAATTTCCAAAGAAAACTGAGAAAAGAGAATATATAAATTAAAAGGGAAAACCTTAAGCCTTCATGTATCTAAGGCTGTGCCACGTAGGAGTGAGTTCAATGCAGGCAAAAGTGGTATATAAACAACTTCAGAAATGAATAGAGAGATGTGGTAGTAGTAGTAGTAGTAGCAGCCATAGTAGTTATGGTAATAATATATTATAATAATAGTAATAACAACATAATTAATAATAAGAATAAAAGATGGTTAAGACATCCAAACTAATACTCATGCACCTATGCTTTCAGTAACTAACTTTAAAAATGACTAAAGCTGTTAGTACAGCTCGGGAGATCTCAGGTCTGTGATCATGGTTTTAAACTTTAGTATGCCACTTGGTGAGTGCTTGCCCAACTGAATGTTCCTGTGGATCAACAAATCTTCACTTTGGAGTTTTATACCGTTGGGAGGCAATCATAACTATGACAGGTTAAGAAAACATGATCAGGTCATCTAACCGATGCCATCAGAATCGCTTTGGGAGCCAAATCAATAAGGCTGCCGATTCACCAATTCAGCTTAATCTATGTCACATAGGTACGGGTACGGGTGCCGGTGCTGGTACCGACCACTTTCAAAAAACTTGGGTGTGGGGGTAAGGCTGTATATATATATATATATATATATATATATACACACAAACAATAAGAAATACTTAGAAAATATGTATCAAAATAAAGAATATACATCAACATAAACAAATAAATAACATAGAAAAATATATATCAATGGCTATTGCAGCAGTGTGTTTAAGAAACCTACGAAAAACTTTAAACATATGTACAACGAAACAGCCCCCTAGTCAAATATGAACATCAATCGAATTTTCACATCCAAAGAATAGAATAAAAAGTAAGGTGGAAAAAATTAAATCAAAATAAAATTAAGCAGTTTGGATCTATAGGCACCCAAGTGTCAAAGTACCCATTTTGAGTACGGGTACGGCGACACGGGTACGTGGACCTTACTGAAGTACCCATGTGACTTAGCTTACCTGTCACTTGTTTTTCTTAAAAGAGAAAATACTGAGCAGGATGGAGATATTTTTCATGATTCCACGAGATTTTATATTACTGTATGGATGCTATGATATCTTGCTTTTACTTCTCTGGACATGACATATGCCTTTAACAAAGTTTTGAATTTATGCATTCTCCAAAGATAGGTCATATGGATGCAGTAAAGAGCTGACTTAGATATGTATGCTAGAGGGTTTTCTATAAGACCCTTTCATAGGGTGATGGTTCATACAGATGCAAACTGGGCCAGGAACCCAGATGATCAGAAGTAATGATATTGTGTTCTTAGTGACTCTAATATTGTATCTTAATGTAATGGAAAGGAAAGAGCTGTTGGTAGATCAAGTAGAAAAGCAAAATACAGGGTGATGGCTATTGCTGCTGCAGAAGTGGCTTGGATTAAACATTTGTTATTTGATTCACATGAATTAGTGGTTTAATGTCTCCTGCTTTGTGTTAATCAAAGTGCTATTCAGATTTCTCTTAATCCCGTTTAGCACAGGAAAACTATAACATATTGAAATTGTCAGCATTTCATTAGGCAAAAGATTGAAAGCAAGGAGATTGAACCTTGTTTGTCTGTTCAATCAAATTTTCACATCCAAAGAATAGAATAAAAAGTAAGGTGGAAAAAATTAAATCAAAATAAAATTAAGCAGTTTGGATCTATAGGTACCCAAGTGTCAAAGTACCCATTTTGGGTACGGGTACGGCGACACGGGTACGTGGACCTTACTGAAGTACCCATGTGACTTAGGGCTTAATCAATATGTGAGGCAATAAAAATTTTAACTATGGATTTTTAAAAAAAATAAATGAGAAGTTTCAAAAAAATTACAAAGTAAAGTTCTTTAAATATTTCTAAAAATGTTTAAAATTTGACATGAAGCACTCTTGAATCGACCATTGAATTGAATTGGGTTTGGCATCAGTTAGATTTGAATCAGCTTATTCTAACCACCTATAACTGAGAGCTTTTCCTCTATTATTCAAAAGAAAAATGAAAAAAAACAAGGAAAAAGAAAGAAGCATACCTTCTCAACTATATTCGTTGAAATATTTGAGTGGCAGCTTCCAGTAGAATGATTCCCATGAACACCAGTTGGGTTTCCAAAACTGGCAAAGTCTATTCTTGATATAGTCTTTCCACGCATGCACCTCAGTCTGACATGTGGATTCAAATCTTTGATTTCACCCCCTCGTAATTTCTTTATATTGGTCATGAGTGGTGGATATGACTCTGATACATCTGCAAATACTTGTGATATAGTGACTGTGGCGAATGAAATGAGAGATGGATCTCCACCAAGCTCCTCAAATAGCATAACAAGGTTTCCTTCAGGCTCGAGAAATGATCTTGGGACATGATATCTATTCCAGGAAAAATCGTGACAATAAGAAGAAAATGTCAGCAAGTAGTATTATTATCTGGATATATTTACAATTTTACACAGAAAAAAATTGACCGAATGGAAATGACCATGTGAATTAGCACTTTCATATTTGAAACTCTGCACTAAAAATACCTAGCTCATTGAGTGAAAGTGGAAAGAATTCTATATATTGTCGTTTGATGCTAATATAGAACACTTATATATATATATATATATATATATATATATATATATATATATATATATATATATATATATATATATATATATATATATATATGTGTGTGTGTGTGTGTGTGTGTGTGTGTGTGTGTGTGTGTGTACGTATATAGGGAGAGAGAAGGTGTTGTCCTACTCTGAATCATAGTCCTCAAGGGAATATTTAGCAGGCTTTTTATTATTATATATATATGTGTGTGTGTGTGTGTGTGTGTGTGTGTGTGTACGTATATAGGGAGAGAGAAGGTGTTGTCCTACTCTGAATCATAGTCCTCAAGGGAACATTTAGCAGGCTTTTTATTACTTCAGATTTTAGATCCAAGGATCTGATGTGGAAAAAGATCCACACTAAAATCTATAATAGCTCATAAAACTAGGGATATTAGGTCAGATCTAAGGTTCACATTTGTGATCCTTATTTTACCTTTTCTATTGCCAAAAGGTCTGATTTATGACAAGAGAAGTTCTGATTTTAAATCCATGAATCTTAGGTCAGATCTAAGGTTCACATTTGTGATCCTTGTTTTACCTTTTCTATTGCCAAAAAGTCTGATTTATGACAAGAGAAGTTCTGATTTATAATCCATGAATCTTAAATAGACCAAAATATAATTATACTCACCCCCTTAATGACAGTCTTCTTTTGGAAAACCTATATGCAGTTATCAATATGCATAAAAGCCCCAGACACTGCTCTTGGATCAATTTCATTCAATGTGCAGCTTTGATTTCACAAAGATATCAAAACAAATGGATTAAAAAATTCTCCAAACTTTCTCATAACAAAATTAGAAAAATTGACCGATTCAGGAGCTTTTTCTTATATTTATAACAAGAATCAAGTATGTATGTTATAGAAGCATTCATACTTGTAATTCTTCAGGATGTAAGACCAGTCATTTCAATAGCTAGAAGTGTTTAGATGTGTAACTCGAGTTTGAGTTTTAGATTCGTCCATCTTGATTAAAAAAAACTACTAATTAACTTCATATCTGTTGTTTTGGGGGGAAAAACCCAAAATTGTTTTCTTTAGCTTACAAAACTAGATGCATTTTTGGTTGTTGCCCTTTTTCAATCACCAAACCTTGATTGCATAAGATTTTGGTGATTCAAAAGCTGATCTATGGTAATTGCAGCTCACGGATCACATATTTGATGGTTGGATTTATAGAACGGATGAAAAAGAAAATCCAAGTAGATTGATTTCATGAACCAATGACAGCGGGAAATGTATGCCATGCGTCCGTGAGTATGTTCGAGCATGTGTCCCATAACACTGTGACCCTCCTGATGTGCCTAGATAACACAATTGTTACCATTGTGATGCGTGTGATGACCAGATTGTTGAATAAAAGAGACTAGGAAAACCATGCTTACAGTTCTTGTGATGCTTTTCCACTAGCTGTTTGGAAGGAGACCCAGTAACGACCAATATGATGTCCATTGACCCAAGCCTGTCCTTTCCCCATGCTACTGAAGTTTAAAGCCACTGGATCATTCCCTTCAGGAGCATCCATTGTAGCCTGTCAAGGTACAGTGGATACAATAACCATCCTATTTGCAGTCTAAAGTCACTTAAAACTAGATCTAAAGTTGAGATTAATATTATAAACATTTCACTTTAGTAAAAGTGCCTGCATCTTGTGATGCTGAAATTCTGTTTCCAAACCCATGGTTGTTGCTGCAATACCTTATACCAGATAGGAGATTTTTGTTTAGCATCCTTGGCATTAGTCCATTCGACCTTCTCACTTCTTCGGATCCTCTGTGCTGCCATTTTTTCACCAAATAGGCCAACCTATATCAAACCACCAGGTCAAAAGTAAGAGGCTTTTCTGCTTTAAAAGGTCATGTTATAGCATTTGGGAGGGGATCCTCAAGTTTAACTCAACTCTGTATCATGTTTGCATCTAATGGGATTTTGTAATGTTTGAACTTGCAAAAGAGTATTGGTCTCAATCATCTATTGAGAGAGGGGAGATAAATAAAAGAATGTCACCTGATATCCCCAAGGATAGTTGGACAAGTCAAGAGAGGTATTGTTTTGCCCTTTAATCATCACCACTTGTATCCCAGCAGTTTTCTTTTCAAGATGTGATCCACCAGCCTTCACAACAAGTGTCAGGGATCAGATGCAAACTTTGTTTCTCATTCAGTTTAAGTATTTTACGTAAGCTGTAAAAGCAGTATATTACTATATTTACTGAAGGTTCATTATATGACATGATTTAGTCAGAACGACAAATCCTTACAGGTAGCCCAACAAGGGCACTTAGTAAAGCAAGTTGATTTTCCCCCGCATTCAATGATACTGGTTTCTCAAATTGCAATCCAGATGATTTGAAACTTCCATGCTCAGTTCCTGAAAGAAAATAAGGATACTATTTGAGTTTGTGCAAATAACTGTGTAGTTTGGACTGTATATGTTATATGAGCCTCGATAGTGGTTTTACTAGCTTTTTGTCATGTACCTAACGCACCAGCCAAAATGATATGGTTTCATATGATTCACATTGCATTTACAATCTATGGTCCAAAACTCACTGAAAGTAGCTAAATTAGCAATGGCTTGTGGAGATAAGAAAGTAAACTGACCTATGAAAATGCCGTTGATGAAAGCATATACCACATGGGCTGAAGACTCTACGTGAAGAACTGGTTCTGTGATGTTCCCGTCATAATTAAAGCTGCATTAGAAACTCTCATGAACATGAAAAAAGATCAATGGTTACTTACAAAACAGACTTTGCCCAATGTTCTAAGAAGGTAGAATGAACTACAGATCTGGATGTGGATGTACATGGCAATGCAGTAGTCTTTTGCATTATGGTATTGTACCCATCAATCATGAGGCGCAATACCTCCAAGACTTCTAGTGCATGCTATACTTTGAAATTATTCCTTATTGCTTAAAACAGAGAGCCAGATGGAGGAACTTGGTTTGGCTTTCTATTTTCTCTGGAGACCAAGTTGATCATAAGCCTCCCAGAGCAGACTCATAGACGACTTAAGTACAGCATGTCAAGGTCCCTAAGCTGATTGAACCAAAAATATAACGGACAAGCTAGCCAATAATCCAATTTTGACCAGTAGAAGTTGCTGTAAGTTCATAGACCCACAGCTTTAGCTTGGATCAGCAATATTTTAGCTCATGAACCATGAGAACTTCTTGTGTTAGTGACATATCTCACTGCAGAAGTCTAGACAAGAAATAAATAATTAAGGAAGAAGCCTTCATAAAGTACCTTGTTGTGTACCAGAGATAGTCGGATACATCTTTTGTTGTGTTCATTTGATCCAAAAGTGATTTTGCTTTTATATTGGTATCTAAATAATTAGGGATAGGCTCCATTCTTCCATACCACATGTCTTCAGAAACTTTGCTTGAACTTCCATGAGATCTTATATTAAGTTGAGTATTTACCTGGTTACAGAAATAAGTGAACCCACAGCAATGTTAAGTTTCTGCAAAAAAAAAAAGATGAAAAGAAAAAAGGTACTGGACAAAGGTGGTAAAAGCCAATATTGCTGACTTTAATTTAGATGTTTGTATTTTTGTGGTTTGGTTTTCTAAAATAACAAAATTAACTGGTGAACTTGATCAATCAATTGCATTTCCTCATGTAAAATTAGATTCAGTGGTTGTATAAATATCGTATTGGACAGCCAGAATTTGATTTTGTGCTTTACCTTGAACCACTGTGAGTTTGGACTATGTTCCATGAACCATTTACTAACCAAATTGAAAAACTATAATCTCTTCAGTTTCTGTTCCTTTGGGGCTTAACAGTAAATTTAGAAATTCAGAAACATCCCATAGATCCAGGAGAACCAAATGCAATATAAGGCAGCTAGATACTTTGGTATGACTGCATGATAACTATTAGATAAAATCAGTTGAAAAGTGACCATGAACAAAAGACAAATTTATAAGAACTAAAGAACTACAAAACGAGAGAGATTTTCTGAAATCCGATCAAGCTTCTAGGCCAGATAAATTGAACTTAAAACTTCAATCAGGCAGATGTTGATTCTTGAATCAATAAAGTTTGAGAAAATTTTCTACAGTGGTTAAAATGATATAATAGTTATACATAAACTAGAAGTTCATCCAGTCAATCCTATATAACCCTCATAACCTGATTTTTTTTCTCGAGCTAAAACTGGGAATCACCATTTAGTTCAATTCCTTCCCAAATTTGATGCTTCAGAAATTAACCAAGAATCTTACCTTTGCAGTGTTATAGATCTCGTCCTTGCAATCTCCTAGAATGCTAATTGAGTGTGCAGGCAGATTGTAGCTTGTGCCATGGAACTGTACAATGGCATTATTTCTTTTATCTGTATTCACAAGAAGTGCTACACAGCCTTCTGCTTTTCCTTGGAAAATGTAGACCTGTTCAGAAATTGAGCTTAGATGCAGAAAAATCGTTGACATTCTAGATGCTCTCGAAATGATTACAACTTGTATGGCTTGAGTAATTTCGTAAGTTGTATATTAAGCTTTCGAATCAGAAGTAGGATGCAGTTTGTTCAAGGCACCAAAAGAAGATGCAAAACTAGTTAGTCCCAACAGATTGATTATATATATATATATATAAATATATATGTGTGTGTTTGTGTTGTGGGTCAGGGATTAGTCAGCTGACTAATAACTAAACTGCCTATCTGATCAACCAATCGGTGGTTCAAACACAGATCAGTTAAGAACTGACTCTATTGACTAGTCGAGATTTTGACAATTAAGGTTGTAACTAATTCTCGAATGAAGCATGCGAATGTTTCAGAATTATTTTTTGGCAATTTCTTTGCTAGGTTCTTCGCGGAAGGATTTTTTTTGTGAAGTAAAAGTGGTGAAGACATAATTGAGAGAAACATGTACGTTTAATTAATACTATCTTTGTGAAATTACAAAGACAGAAAGGAAAATATTAAAAAATAGAAAATGCAGAAAACATTGCTGAAATGTGTAAAAATAAGGATTTATTTTTCATATCAACTGCTAAACTTTTGAACTAGCTATGATATTGCATGCTTAAAAGAACATCCTCCTTTAAGGAAAAGAAAACAGTTAGCATCATGTCAGTTTTAAAATGAACAGGAAGAGACTGAAGAACTTGCTGACAGTAGCTTATACCTCCTGGAACTGCCCCAACGAAGAATAAGTTGGTGTCCCCAGCAGTAATGGTGCTTCATAAAGCTTTATTGCAGAATGCAAGTCTTTGAGATGACCCCATTTTGGTTGCCTTACCAAGCCTTCAAGAAAGACATAAGGAGTATTTCACGTTGAGTCAGTTTAATAGATTTATTGTTATCTCAGTTTATCACAAATAGAGATCCAGAATGCCATGGCTGTTGCTCTATTTTAGACAATTGGAGACAGTATTATCATTATCAGCCAATGCAAAAAAAAAAAATATGGCAAACCAATTTGATTCAGTGTCTGATTCAAGAGTACCATGTGCCTTTAAGCTATTTAACATTCTTCTTTTCAATTAATTTTTATATATTTTTCATTTATTTTTTCAAACACTAAATTATTATTATTATTTTTGACATTCTGCACCAGTTAAGCTGAATTGCTGAATTGGCAAATTCACTGAACCAGCAACTTCGCTGATAACGTTCCATAACTGCTTTTTTTACAATACCAACATGAAATACCAAAATAATGGTGCTACAACAAACTAAAAAGCAAGACTCTTCAGCTGAATCAATGAATCAGCCAATTCACTGAACCAGCAACTTCACTGATCCCATTCCACAACTGACCTTTTTACAATACCAATATGAAATACCAAAATAGTGGTGCTACAACAAGAACAAACTAAAGCAAGCCTCTTAAGCTGAATTACTGAATCGTCCAATTCACCGATCCAGTTCCATAACTGATCTTTTTTATAACACCAATATGAAATACCAAAATAGTGCTCCTACAACAAACGAAAGCAACACTCATCGGCAAAAACCAGTTAAACTTGAAACAGAAGTATGGTAACTAGTTAAAACTTGTAGCAGAAGCGCGCTTACCATATTCATCAATGGGAGCATCATCATAATAGCTTGTGGTAACATAGGATGAGCCTTTCCTTCCAAAATTAGTTCCTCCATGGTACTGCAAGATGCAACTTTGTCAAGCAGTTGTTACTCGGCAAACAAAATGAAAATGAATGAGAGGCACCCCTAGTGGCTCTGATCACCTTGTAGGGATGATTCACGGTGAATTCCAAAAAAGAACAAAAGAATGGAAGAAAGTGAAAGAGTGTCTGAGAACCTCCATGGCTGCTTACCATGTAATAGTTCACGAAGCTGCCATTCTTCTTGGCAATAAAAAGTGCAACAGCGTAGGCAATGTCGTCAACTTTTCTTGTTTTCGGATCACTCCCGAACACTTGGTATCTTGACAGAAAAAAAAAAGGACGGAAAATTTAGTCTTCAAACTTCTAAGAAGGTGTCTGTGTTTGATCCTCATAACGTATTAGTCTTCTTTGGTTAGTTAGAAGTTTAGAGCTCCTTGTGACAGGCTGATGTAGCAAAAGCTACCATTTAATCGTCAAACAAGAATATGTTTCTCTTCAAAACATACCTAAGTTTTTTTCTATAAATTGTCACTACATTTGGAAAGATTAGAACTTCGCCCCTGAAACGATCCAAAATTTTAAAAACACATTCAAGTTTTGTAAATACTTATAAAAAATTCTATATACGTAAAGCTTTAGCAATAACAAAAGAACACTTCAGACTGTCTTGCACCTTACTGAATTGGAATAAAACTTTTAGGTGCCAATTTGAGCTGTAAAATTCTTTTGGCAGGTTTCTTATTTCCGTGAATGACCAAAAAAGGGAAGCACTTGTACTAATACAGCAGTTACTGGAAACTCTCATATAAGAACTAATCACTGTTCTTAAGAAGCAGAAGGGGGAATATTAGTCGGAAATTTCTTTCTCTCGCTATACTAACTGCGGAGCCTGTGAGACGGGAATTCTTATACGCCGCCATGAGAATTACAATTCCAGTGATTAGAAATCATTCGTCCTCTTGGGAACGACTTGCTAAACAAAAACTTTGTGAAAGAGAAGAATGATTTTCTAGTAGGAAAGCCTTGATTCTATGATTTTTAAGGTTGGCAATCCCACTCTCCATTTATGCAAACCTCAATCCTTTGCGCAATCTTGAATCACAAATCCAGAAATCCAGATTCTTTCAGCATTGCCAAAACTACTGAAACTAAAACTTACGAACTAATTTTTAACTTCATAAAACATATTTATTCCTGATTTGCGTGACTGTTTGCCGGTTATTCACCATTCCGATTTCAATTATTGTTCCCACAAATATGGTACAAAAGCTACCGAAAACCCTGAATGCTATCAGAATAAAGATCCAGCTAAGCAATTTCAAGGTTTCAATACTGATTTAAGAAACAAGAAGGGTCATTGATTCGGTGGGGAGTTAGGAACTTACTGAGAAGTCCAATTCTCTGTCCACAGAGCTGGCTTCGTAGGTGAGTTTGGGCCAGCAAAGGTCTCTCCACAGTTCAGCCCATTGCATGTATTTATCTGCATTTAACCATACCAACATTGCAAATCATTACATATATATATATATATATATATATATAAGATTATTGGGCAGTGTGTTAGTAAAATCTGCTTAAAATATCAAGAACGTTAAATGGCATATTTTAAGAACCATATACTGTGGCTTCTTCGGCTCGAAATCACGTAGCTAACTTATTATTCCACAACTTGTCATTCACTTGAGACACCCATAAAAGACAAAAGACCCACGATCGATGCCCTAGATTCCTATTGCTCAGCTTACTGAACCATAAGGGATGCCATAAATTTCTAGTGTGGAGCATTAAGGTGGCTTTAAATTTGAGGCGTGGATTAAGGTCTCATCTCTTAGTTGTCCATATAAATGCCAAGTTAAATTCTGCAATATTTTAATCTGGATGGGTTCGCAACTAGACTTTCTTGAAAACCATGAACTCGCAATAGTTTTTTAGATAGTTGGAAAGAGATTGGCTATCTTCGGGGAGACCAGTCTGCGATCCCAATTTTTTGGTCAATCAGCACATTTTTGTGTCGCAATTGGAGGAGAATGTGCTCATTTGCTTACTTGGCTGCCATGATTCAGCTTTTGTAGACGATGACGAAGCTAAAGCTTTTTGGCTAAATGGTACTCTTAACAGTTTTACTTTTAGTAGCAATTTAATTCATTTGACACACAAAAACTGTTCCTTTGTCCAAGCAACCCCTCAAGTTTCAAATGAACAGAAAGATTACAGCCCACTGCCCGAAGGAAAAGGGCTGAAACCTTCCCTTTTTCCCCTGCTTATAGGTCCAGGACAGATTCGATTCAGCTTACAGGAAATTGGATCGGTGATCTACCATTAATGTGAGCAGCTATCCTTGACCTAAATCCGTCTCTAAGTTATGTTATTCAAAGGTAGACATAGACTTTCATCCTCATTATATAATGCATTGATTTTAGATAAGACCATGTGAAAATAATTAATGTCGTAACGTGCTAACTTGTCAAGTGGCTGCCAATATTTGCGGGCATACGCTATTACGGTCTAGGCACATTGATATTATCATAGGCTCGTGCATCTACTCCAATGTTACCAATACGGCTCTCTACCGGAGTGTATTGGTTTCGGATTTACTTCTGCGATTTTTATTCTCGACGATAAGAAGCTCTCTGATAATAAATCTCTGGTTTTCTAAGACATAGAATCACAAAGAAACGTTCAGAAGCTTAAAAAAAAGTCAAAATGAAAGTAAGAAAATTCCAGTAGCCAATCATCTTAGTTTAACACGAAGAAAAACAATTCATTTCAATGGACAAAAAAATCAGCTCTCTCTCTCCCTATATATATTATACATTATATCATATTATATATATAATATATATAGGAATTGAGCTGCATGTCTAGGAAGTCAGAACATCGATAAATCCATATATATATATAACATTTGAGTAGGTTTCATGGTACGTTAGAATAGAACCCACATGCTGTGTTAATTTTTTTAAAGAAAGAGATAACTTGAGCGACTTGGCTTAAGAACTCCAACGTCTCTCCATACTGGGAAGGAGAGAGAGAGAGAGAGAGAGAGAGAGAGAGAGAGAGAGAGCTTCCTCTCAACAATGTACAATAATTAGATATGCTAAAGTGTGTGTGACTAGGTAGGGGCTAATATCAGGAAGAAATATCATATTTGATTACCAATGATTCGTTTACTTTTATTGGATTACATGCCATTCATGAGGCCATCAATGCCATTTATGATATATAATTTTAGAAATTAAGAAATTTCAATGTCACTGAATGTCATTACTATTTAGTGACACTGAATGTGGTTAGTGAACTGTAAAAATTGATTTAATCAAAATAATGATTAAAGAAAGGAATTAAAAATGATAAATTGACAAGCAAGACAATGAACATTCGTGCCCAGGGAACCTTCCATGATCTTCTCAACCAAAGAATGAGAACTTTCACAAAGCAAAAACACTTCACGGAAGATTTATGAAGAGGTAAGGAAGAGTGATGCTAACCACAGGATCAGGAGCATCATCTTGCTTGCACATGATCCAAGGGACGCCGGTGTCGAGACCAACCGCCATTTGAGCAGCCCACCTCACGTACGCGGCGCCCGCCTTGTGGTATCCCATTTCGTATGTTCCATACTCATTCTCGATCTGAAACATGTCAACAAAATCGGTTCTCAAAGCAAATCGACAAGGCTGCCGAATCGGTTGTGAATCGGCGATAAATATTTAAAAAATGTTTTTAAAAGTAAATGAATAATATAAGGTCATCAAAAACAAAATCCCAACTCAAATAAGATCTCATTTCCACATAGAATTGATGATATATATTATATATATAGATGGAGAGCGAGGTTATTTATTACCTGAGACATGATGATAGGACCTCCTTGTGAAGCATACAGTTTTTCAGATTTCATCAGTTGAACAATCTTGGTGGTAAAGCTCTGCATGTAGAACTGCATGCACCCAACAAGCCAAGCCAAGTTTAGTCAATATTTAGCTCATGTACGAAACTGGCTCGAGTCCACTCTCAAGCCAAGTTTAGGCAATTTCCTCGTGCTGTTGAACTTTTAAATAATAAAAATACTATTTTTCCCTTTTTATATAATTTAAATAAAAAAATGGATTTTAAATGTGGATAAATTCCCTGTCTGGTACAGATACTGGCTGGTTCCCTGTATTTTTTTAGAGAACCATCCTATTCTACAGCTCTGCCTGAAACAGTACAAATTGAATCCACCACTAGGCAAAAAAAGGTTTTATAAACGACCTCGCTGGTCTTACTATTTGTCTTTTTGGTTTTTCATTTATGACAATGCAATTGGATCCAAACCTAGCGTTTAGGGTAAGGAAGTAAATGGGCTAGATCTGCGATTTTTGGATTTGATAATCTTTTTATTTTACCAGATTCTATATCGACCCGACTTTCAAAGCATTTAAATTGACCTCAATCCGAACCAATTACATTCTAAGTTCGAGATGAAACTACGCCAATCTTGAGGGTCTCTGAGAAACTGCAGATGTTGGTGAAGAAGAAAAAAATTGCGCTACTGATCATAAAAGTTTAACTGTTTAATTAGGCATGAGGTACCGACTTCGAAAGGCTTGTTGTTGGTCCGGAACTCTATGTCTGGAACATCATGCAGCCAGAAAGGAAAGCCCCTGCTTTTATGGAAGGTAAAAGATTAGTTTACGCACTAACTAAAGAAAAATATTATATGTGGAAAAACTCAAAAAAGGAAAATAAAAAATAATTAACATGGTAGCTGTTTCATACCCATAGTTCCATTCGGACTCGATGTAGGGTCCTATCCTCAGGCTAGCGTACAGACCCTGAGCCTGAACTTCCTTCAGAAACGCCACCAAGTCACAATTTTCTTCGAAATAATACTGAAAAAAAAAATTAAGGCAAAAAACAGGCAGTCAGAAAACACTAACTAAAAAGAATAACATACAAATTTCTCGAGAAAAAGTGACATAATATTAATGTCCGATGCAGCCAAGGATTTTGAACTGCAACATCTCTGCGACCCACTAGAGAACAAGAAAGTTCAGTAAGAGCAAATAAAATTCTGAAATCTTCCGTCAGATAACAGTAAAAAGTGATGCAGAACAACCAAAAAAGAACACAAACAGAAAAAAATAACACCACCATAGCAAACTAATTAAGTACTCGAGAAAAGAAAAAGGTAAAAAAATCAAGGTGCATGAATTTCGGTTTTTTTCTACTGAAATCAAAAGAAGTTTTTCTGATGGAGGCAGCATCTCTAGATCCAGAGAAACTAAAAGCACTGAGTAATAGACCATTTGTTCTCTGATCACATAGTAAATTTTGTAACCTGTCCAGGCGCTGGCTCATGCAGGTTCCAGAACACGTATGTCTGGATCACATCCAGCCCTCCTTTCTTCGTTTTTGCTATCAAGTCTGGCCACATCTGCAACAACATACATGAATCAGAATTATCAACCATGTCCATAATAAAACAACATACAAACTTTACATCCACCCGACTGTTCAGTCATTACCGTACAGAGACTAATGTAAAAATTCAAACCATATGTATATGTGTTTAGAGAGAGAAGAGAGAGTGGTGCATAGTAGGAATCTTTTTACCGAAGAAACGGACAAGATAGGGGAGGAGGAAAAGAAGCACAACAGGAGAAATGACAGTTTTATTTTGGCGACACAAACGAAGCGAGAAAAGGAACCGTAAAAACTAAAACGAAGATGAGGAGAGAGAAGGAAGGGGAGTTCATGCCTGCGGCGTGCTCCGAGGGTAGTGGATGGAGCCGGAGAAGAGCATCCTTCTCTGGCCGTTGATCAAGAGAGACCTCCCATCGTAGCTGATTCCCTCTGGCGCCTGCCCAACTTCTCCTGCCACTGCTGCGGCCACCGCCGCGGCCACGGCCGCCACCACCAGCAGCACCACCCGCAGAGCCTTACAGGAGGAGGAGGGTGTGCCCATCTTCCAAGGGCTCTTCATTTAAGAGATTGAGATGGTCTGAGGAGCGCTGTTACAGGAGAAGGCGTCCAGTGAAGAGCTTATGTAATGGCCTGGTAAGGTGCATTGCTGCGTCAAGACATGGAGTATAAGTAAAGTTCCATTTAATAATGGCGGAAATTAGCAGATCGATCTACAGAGAGAGAGAGAGAGAGATTGAGGAGGCAACTTGGAAGCAATGACAGAGTACAGAGTACTCGAGGACGGAGGAAACGGTCGACATATTTGGAAGACGATAAATGGCGCATGGAAATGGCCACGGCTTTCCTGGAAATGTGTATTGATTGTTTAAGCGAAGGGATTACCTCCTTCTTTGCATGGCCTTCATTACTTGTCCTTCCTTTTGGGGCTCCCATGTCCTCTTTAGGAACTCCTCCGTTGCTCAAGCCTTTTCAGTCTCGCGTTTGACCCCATTTTAATCTCTCTATTCCCGTCCGTAACTCTCTCTTTGTGTTTCCAACTTCCCGGTAGATGTATTGACTTCTAAGCAATAGATACACACGCGCACAATAAAACTAAAGAAATACGAACCTCAAATTATTCATTTGATCAACTTAGCTGAAGGTTCACAAGTTGTTACATGTAGAAGTAATTTCTTCAAGTGAATAACCAACTATTCGTTAGTTTTGAGAAAAAAGCCTTCATAGCCTTGACTTCCTGATTTCAAATCTCTTTTATGTGTAGTCCACAAAAAACAAACACTAGAAAGATAAGGATTTGAGAAGTTTTAGTAATGACAATGTAGCCAAAACCTCAAGTGAACGGTGATTCTGGTTATTTATAATCATCGAGTTCATTTAATCAAGACTGTCTATTTTTTAGAGAAAAATAATGAAAAAAAGTGTAAATTAATATTAGATGATGAAAATATCCAACATATTTTTTTTAATTTTTCTCTTAACCATCCATTATATTGGATTGAATGGTGTAAATTATATGCCTAGGTGACTCTAAAAAACATATATAGGAAAATTGAATAGTACTTTGTTTTTTTAGAATCACCCAACCATCTAATTAAGATCTAGGACGATAAATGTTTAAAAGAAAAACAAGAAAAGAAAATAGACATTTTCATCATAGTTCCCACATTTTTCTTCATATTTTTCTCTCAACTATTTATCGGCTAGGTAGTCGGTCACCATTCACTCAACTCCTCTTTCAAAACCCATGGGCATATTTTCTTTGAGTATTTAAGCTAAAGCTATAGTTGAATTACATTACTTTTGTTTATGTTAATTGAAAAGAGGAAAAGTTTTGTAATTGATTTCTACGTCTTACTTGAAAATGTTAGATTCGAGTATAACAATTAACTTTTCGCCTTCGCCTTCACCATGGCATAAAAAGAAAAAGTTATCGCCGTTGCCGGGGATCGAACCCGGGTCACCCGCGTGACAGGCGGGAATACTCACCACTATACTACAACGACTGTATGCACATCAAAAAATTCTTTATATTAAATTAATCTTAAACAAAAACAGTATTACTGATATGCTTTCCAGGTTGACTCTTTTAATATAAATTTATTACCAGATGTGGTGGGTATCATGTGGATCAGTTAAATACATAAGAGACCTCCTTTAATATAGCCAATTAAAGAAAGAAAACAAGGGAAAATCTTGATCGGGCCATAAACTGAAATAATATTCACGCTTTCCAACGGGGTACGCACAGTTCATGTTTTGGGTGTAGGCAGCCAAGAAAGTTCTTTCCATTTTGTATTGGACACAAATTCAAATCTGGATTTTGATGGAAGAGAGTTATTTTTAAGTCACATTGATACGGAAACAGGTGCTCTGTGGGTGCACTTGTTTTTTTTTCATATTTTTGTACAAGAAGATTTTTTTTAGGAAATTGTACATATTTTGTGGAATTTTGAACAGTTTCATATTTTTTGTGGAATCCTCCATTCTTTTTGTAGAGTTTTACACAACCACATGCACACATATGTATAATATAACTATATATACCTTTTGTGTCCCTGTAGTCTGTATCAACAATTTAAAAAAATTGGTGTGTCTGTCGTTGCTCTGCTGTACTCGCTGATATCCATATGAGTTAGGTTCATTTTCAAGATCCATTGTCGAAAATTGATCTGTTTGGTGAAAAAAATCCAACCCGTTAACATCCCTAGATTGGCAGTCACGTTAAACAAGCCTTCAAAGGATACACCAGCCAGTCGCACGCAACCAACCACCAACAAAGAAACGAGAAGCTAAGCAACGGAAAAGAGCAAGGGTTGATTATGGTGCAAATGGATTCAATAGAAATTGACAATAAGCCCCGATTCCTACCACTTGCAACCCTAATTGTGATGGAAAAGACTTGAACTCAACATGTTATAGTCAACACGCGATTGACCTATTTTAATTTGTTTAAGGGCATTTTTGTTTTGTTTAAGGGGGTACTGGATATACCCAATTATGGAATTTTAGAATAAAAATGTTAATTTTTTAAGAAATTAGAATTATTAAACAAACGGGGTATTTTGTTTCTGGAATCAACAAACTAAAACCTAGAATTTTGATTCCATTCTAGTTTGAAAAAGAATTATGGTTTTGTAATTTTCATTCTTGAATCAAAATTCCAATCCATCAAATGCCCTCCTAGGGAATTTTCATCCCAAAACACCATTTTTCCATTCTTTCAACTTTCAATTTTTCCATTCAACTCATGGGTGTATTCATCTTTGTCCCCCTCAATACACAGTTGTATCTGAAGTACCAGCAGGCTGAATTTTTATAACACGTATTAAAATAGGGGGGGTGCATTTTTTTTTTGCACACATTATGGGCCGTTGGCAATAAAAATAGCAATGAACTCTGCCTTAAAGACATGTTGTTGTTATACTACTGTTATGTAAATTTGCCTTAGAAATTGAAGCAGATTCACGAAACATATAAATTTGCCTTAAAAATTGAAGCAGATTCACGAAACAGTTTGTTACTATTCTCATTACCTACCAAACAACTGGGTAGTGTCACTATCTGTTATTGTCAAAACTTTGTAATGCTTTTGTAAAATGTTCCCTGCCTCCTGCACCATATTAGAAAATAGTCTCTAGCTTATACTAAAAGTGGTTAAAGTAACTACGGTTAATGTTTTCCACGGTTAGACAACTGTGGGGAAGGATTATTCTACCCTTACCAACGGAAATTTTCGCTACCATTGTTGTTTAGATTTCTCCATTTGAAATTTGTGTTGTTTTATAGGTGTACAAAATAATGCATGCCTGTCTTCTTCACAAATATGGAAAATGCATGGAATGGTTTCTCGTTTTCGTTTTAAAAAAGCGAATTTTTTCACGGGCCCCTTCTTGATTTTCTTTCCTCGATCTCTCACCGACGTTCGTTTTCTCCATCTCTTTCCTTTTTCTTCCTTACAACTCTAAATTTGATCAATAATAAGAGAAAAGAAGGAAACGTAATATGGCCCATAAGGTAGGCAGCCGTTTTTATAGAAGATCTTATTTGGTAAAGGAAAAATATTCAAGAACACGCCTAAAGTATTGGCCGCAATACAAGGAACATGCTTAAATTTTTGCCAAAAATTTTGCACCACTAATAAAGCAATATCCTTCTGCCAAACTAATCCTACGTTAGCATGAAACTAATTTTGAGGTGTACGTGAAAAGCTTACTAGAATACACTTCATATAAACAAGTTTACAAGTTCACTAGTTTGATTTGGCCTCTTCGTTTTTATCCAATAAGATTTAACAGATGATTCACTGCATAATGACTCGATTGAGCTCTACTCATATAACCTCTTCTCCACCTTCACCTGTTCGTTAAACGAGTTGAATTTGAGCCTAAACCAGTTTTTCAAGCTAAACAAGCTGAGTTCCAGCTAGGCTAAGCTCATTTAAGCTTCACGAAGTTCATCATATCATGTCCTATTTGGTTTTCCAAAACAAGTTTAACCCACGGTGACACTTTATATGTTTGAAAACGTTTATTCCTTGATCTCAAGCCAAGCTCTAACTAGGCCCCTTGAAAGTCAATCAAAGTTCAAGTTAGTTCGGCTCAAACTCGGCTCATGAACTGCCCTAAGTTGGTCGCCTAGATTACTTAAATCACAAGTTTACTCACCAATTTGCCAGATCATGCCTATCAGCCCTTTGTAGTGCACAAACTTAGTAAAACTTGAGCTACTTGGCTTGGGCTTTATTTGTATAAGCACTTGGGCATCTTGGCTTTGGGAAGTATCATGATCATCCAATAAGAAGGGTTTCAATTTACTCAAATGAACAATTTGAACACCTATTGATTCTAACAACTGATTGCAGAGTTGATCAATCGGACCTTTCAATTCATAGATGTGGATCTCGGATCTATGAATGGGGATATTCCCTATACTCACAAAGAAAAAAGTAAGTGACTTAGACAAAAAGAGAGCATAATACTCGAGTCAAGTGGATCTTGACCTAATGGTTTAAGCATGTAGTCCAGAAAGTCAAATTCAATGACTTTCTTTGAACTTTGGTCAAGCTCCAGTAGGCTCGTCACAAGAGTAGGAGTGCATTTCGACATCCTTCACACATACGTGCTGTCATCTTGACATGGCTTCCATACAGCGTCATGCAAACTGGAATTTGAATTGAATGGGCCAGGCTGCTGATCCAATGAATCAGAATCATTGAACTAGCTAGGAATCTGCAAGAAACTTATTGCTACATTGAATTAAGACAAATTTAAGAAACATATAAAAAAATAACTGCAAAATAAGAAACACTTTAAAAGTATTTTTAAAAAATCACTTAATGAATAACATATGAAACCTGACGCCCGTACCTGTCAGTGGTTCGAATTGATTTCCCACCCGATTCAATTTGAAACAACTAATTCATGAAGTTTCATGCTCAGTTTTTAAGCATTTGCTAAATAATAAAAGTAAAAATTAGACCGATTTACCTGACACGGATTGACCTATATGGATATATTGATTGCAACATTCAGCATATGACTCCGGGATCAACACATATAAAAAAGACTGGTTCTCAGATGTTGTTCAAAGAGTCTGGTAGATTGAGTTCTCAAACAGCTCACCTTGCCTATCAGGAGATATGATTTCAAACTTAGTTCAAGGCGAGCCTGGGCTTGGGTTTGGCTGGGCTCAGTCACACCCATACTCCGCCCTTACCCATTGAGAAACCCTATGGTAGGAGATGTGCTACCGTGGGTCTCGAACTCCTGACAACTTTTATCAGCTGCCTCTGATGAGCCGCTGGGAGCCTTCGCTAATTCCCATTAAGCAGTATCGTTGGACATAAGGGTAACCTTACGCTGTTGGCATAACAATGGGTTTTCATGGTTTGAATTCCAGAAAAACCACATTTAGGCCAGGAGAGTTTGTCGCTCACCCAACGGCATAAAACTAAGATGTTAATATATGTAAGAAGCTGATGCCTACGGGAATCGAACTAACTACAGGTACGACAGACCCCCTGAGCTCTATAAATGGCATTTTTAAGTTTGTTCAGACCCAACGAGGTTGGCATAGTGGGGCTAAGCATGAGCCTTGGCCATCAACAAGTGACCATGATTTACATCATGCATGGTCTAAATCCCATGGTATCACTCTCTTTACACAAGCCAACCCCATACGTTGATGGCTCAGGAAAATGAAATACAGCTACAAGGGGGCTTGCCGCTTGCACAATCAAACTTCTTGACAAAATGAAAATGGTTTTCACGGTAAGAAATTTAAACTGATTAGCTTGGGGCTTGAGCCGCACCAACAAGAGGCAACTATCTTGGCACAAGAGAAAGTTTGGATGTGGCAAACCCCATTTTAACAAGTCTGATAGGACCAAGAGTTGGCTCTTGTCAAAGCTCAGGTTTTAAGGCATTAGTGGAGACCAGAAAGAAGAGAAGCAGACATGACAGAGACAAATTTGTTGGTGGAAGGTTACAAGATACTACTTTGTCATTGATAACTAGAGCATCTTATGGGGTTCAATAGGCTTTCACCTCAGAGTTGTACACTGTTGATGCAGCAACCGCAGATATAAAGGAGTGGAATCTCCCACCCCAACAGTGGCTTCTCGGCCATCATATGTAGACTAACAGCTCGATAACATATTCAACCCCCTTACACCCATTAGCATTCTCATGTTATTCCTGTTTGCATATTTCTCTAGAACTGGAGCACTATATTGGTAATGGAGCAACAGATCTAGCGCAGCAAATCAGCAGTGACCTTCATAAACTCCCAAACTTCATCAAAGAAGGCAGTACCGATCAGCTCGAAATGCCAAAAACAGCTCCTTTCATGCTTCAATTTCTCACCCATTCGTGCAGGTCCATCTCTTGGGAAATTACCCAGCATCCAGATCTCATCATTTCAGACTAGTGAGAAGAAAGAACAGTCTCCTCAGTCCTCACGATGCAGAAGGGATCTGGCATCCTCTAAAGTTGGAAGTCTTTGGCACCCAGTAGCTGAGATTTATTCTCTTGTATTCTCAGGAAAAAATTTGTTGACATCAAAAGGCTGAGACCTGGGATTTGTATTATTGAAGCCAAGACCTCTGTTGCTGCTTCCTCTAGCTATTGGAGCAAATGCTGCGAACAGGCAACGAGAACAAGTATCACTACATCAAAGTCACACTTCAGAGTGCACAATTATGTTCACTAACAATTAGTGGATGAGCAAATAAAAAAAGACGTATAAACGTTTCTCTAGCCCCACAATATGGAGCAGTAAAAAGAAAATCGAAAAATAAAAACCAGAATGTATGGGAATATTCAGGACGAGACAAGATCCCATTGTTCAGAAAGGAAAGAACACATAAACTGGTATCCTCCTTTTCCTAGAAGCTTAGAAAGCCCTTTCCTGGATGGGACAAGAAAGCCAACCCCATCTCCTTGAAGTTACCTCAACAGTGGCAAGCTCCAATTGGTGAAACTTTGGAAGCTGCCTAGAACACCTAAAGAAAATTCCGTGCCTAGTTGTGCTACACAGAGAGCTAAGATACGGGACAATAAGTTATAACAGGGCTTTAGACTAATAGAAGATGTCATCAACCTGCTCGCATCCATGGAAGACTGAAAAGTAGCTTTCCATGGAGTTCCATCTCCAACCATGTAATTCTGATGTCCGAATGAACAGAGGTAAAAATAAATATGCACCAAAATTCAGATCACTACCAATCAACATTGCAAGACATCATCTAATCAACTAATACCACGTTACAGACCTAATGCATTAAGTACTAAGTGCTTAAACTCAGGTTGCTTGTTGAACGTACTAGCGGATCTGTTTCTAGTAAGTTGCTAGCATCAAATACATAAACCAATAAAAGAAAAAACAGAATACAATCTTGGTCTTGCGCTTTCGCATTGAAAGGACAAGAAGCAAACCTTTCAGCCTGGAAGAGCCATTTTAAGTCCTAACAGACAAACTCAAAAGATGGATACAGACCAACAAAAAACTCAAGTTGTGCAAATATTAAGACCGACAGAAGCTTGCATGTAATTCAAATAAATTATAAGATGAGGGGAAAACCTTTTTCTCTCATCCTTCTTTCTCTGTCATACTCAAACTTATCACGTACTATCTCAGCTCTGTTCCAAGTATCACCAGGTTTATTGCTGCCAAACCTTTGATCCTAAGTCAAGAAAGAAAGACACCAAGTTAGGAAGTTGAAGAGGAATAAGGAGTAAAGACTCACTAAAACACTTTAGCACTAAACAAAACAATAACACACTTTGTGATTTCTCTTCCTATTTCTCTTCAATGTGCTAGCTTTTTCTTTGGCATGGATATATCAATCAAATTTCTCACCAGAGGCCCAGCATTTGAGGCCAAACTTTTGCCGAAGTAATGTAAAAATGCCTTTGCAAGTGAGTTTTGTTTACAATGAGGAGAGTTACTGTTCGGACTTCATACTGACAATGAGGGAGAGTTGAAAGTTGAAACAATGTATGCATGTGTGTACTCTCATAACATTTTGAACTTTTGTTAATGTTTTTGTAAGAAAAATATTAGAAACTCAAAAATTCATAAGACATCTATTTTGTATATATTTTAAATTTTTGAATTATTGAGATTTCACCTGAAAAAACAAACTTCTTGAGAAAAGCTCACCTATAAAAGCCTAGGAATGATATTATGGACAATGATATACATGTGGTGTGGTTGAGATTTTCCCAAGAAAAAGGAGCCTGCCCTTCACTTCCTTTTTCCAAAGTATTTTCATCATCTCATAGCAGCACTTCACATTTTGACCTTCTCTTTGTTGAAAATCTTAAGCATGCATCTTCTTCCCTCCCAAAATTGAGGGCTAGTTGACCTAGTTGGATCAATCTTTGCTACCTGGACTCTCTCTCTCTCTCTCTATGGCATCAACTTTCCCCTCTGCTGCTAAATCAAGCCCTCTTTGCTATGTGCTCTACTCTGTGTTTTTTATTCAATATTCAGCTCAGATATGATTTCCAGAAATTGGATGCATACAAGAAAACTTATATCTGATTAGTAACCAGATGCAGATATAATATAGCGTTTTTCTTACCAAATTTAATAAATGACTGATTTTAAGGAAGTAAAATATAGATATGTTTTTCTATTTTCTACATTTAAATCTAAATCTATGTTGTCAAGGCGTCACCTAGGCCTCTCTAGGCTGGTGCCTAGTCCATGGGAAGGTATGTACTGATTTTCACAAGATATTATGATGTATATTATATGTTATATGTACAATCTGTTGTAATGTATATTATATGTACTGATTTGATATGATTTTTGTTTGAAGTGATTCAAATGAAATAGTTGTAACATACTACATAAAATGGATTTCAATTCATAACAAGATATACAGTTATTTACACCAGAATTCATATTAAATTTTTCTATTGCAGTACTTTATCTAGAGAAACTGTTATTTTAGAGCCAGAATGTTTTAGGTATGTGTCTGGCATTGGATTCAGACAGGGTCAGATCCTAAGAAATGCAAGCATTGTGTCCAGTATGTAAACAAGAATGACGTGTCTTCTGTTGTGTATCAAACTAAGGCATCAGCTAGAACAGAAGAGAACAGTTTTCCAGTATGTAAATAAGCTGGGCTGTACTGTTAGTCTGTCATGTAAACAAGAGCAGAACAGTTTTTCATGTTTTACTTTTTGGCTTTGCTTACAAAGTGTAATTATTCAATTACAACAGAACAGAATAGTTTTTCATGTTTTACTTTTCCGTACTACACATGTCTGTGTTCAGTCTAAGCATGTATTTGTGTTGCTATTGAGAAAAAGAGAGAGAGAGAGAGAGAGAGATCCAAGTCTGTGTTGAGTGTTAAGTTTAATTGGGCATTTGTGTTGCTATTGTGAGTGTGTGTGTGTGTGTGTATGTGAGAGAGAGAGAGACCCAAGTCTGTGTTGAGTGTTAAGTCTAAGTGTGTATTTGTGTTGCTAAAGAGAGAAAAGAGCAACCAAGCATGTGAGAGAGAGAGAGACACACACACACACACACACACACAGAGAGAGAGGGAGAGAAAGAGAGAGAGAGAGAGATCAGACAACATTGCAGAGTTCCTTTCCAATGAATAGATGGAACTGAAAACCTCAATATGGATCAATAACCACGGTATATTTCAATACTAAAGAAAGAGAACATGTATGGCAGATCGGCCCGAAAAAATAATATGCACATCACTCCTAGCTACTCACTACCCAGGCTGAGCACTGAGCAAATGCTAAAAGGCCAATTCCACCAAAAAGTAATCCAATGTTACTAGCATGGAGAAGGAAGCAACAGAAGCATACTCTGGCTACCCACAAGGGCAAGAAAATACTAAAAAGCCAATTCCACCAAAAAAGTTACCCAATGATACTACCATGGACCAAGAAGCAGTGGCAGCACACTCTTTAATCAAATACATTGGCAATGGAACAGGGATTACACTCAAAAGCAAAAGCTGATGAAGGCCGAGCTCAGTAACCGAAAAACCAAAAGACAACAGTTTGTAACTCCTAAGAGAGTGTGTGTCAGGTGTCAATGGCCTGAGAAATGAAAGCACCGACCTTACATGGTGCAGGAAATTAAAGGCCATAGATGAAGAGGTGCAGTGTAAGCACAAGCCTGCATTGCAGTCCCAAAGGAAACGTTAGTGCCTGTAGAAACACGAACAAGAAGAGGAAGAGAAACAATGATCACGATGTAACGTGGAAAACCCTCAACACGAGAGAGAAAAAACCACGAATGAGGAGGAGTTGGTGCCCACTAACCGCCAGACTCTCTCTCTCTCCTTAGATTCTCATTTACCCATAAGGATTAGGGTTACATGACTTAAGTAGTGCCCAACACGGGCTACAAGACGGGTCGGGTATGGATCCAGACCCGAAACATACGATCTATCAACACTCCCCCTCAAGTTGGGCATACATATCAAACATGCCCAACTTGGATACATTACTCTCAAATGAAGCTGAAGGAAGAGCTTTTGTTAGAACATCAGCAGTTTGGTCTTCAGACTTCATGTAAGGTAAGATCAACTCTTTCGCATCAATTCTTTCCCGAATGAAGTGACGATCAATTTCAACATGCTTTGTTCGGTCGTGAAGAACAGGATTGTTGGCTAAGTTGATTGCAGACTTGTTATCACAATACATCTTCATAGGTCCTTCAATCTCTGTTCCAATGTCAGTCAGCAATATCTTCAACCATAGTAATTCTGACACTCCCATAACAACTGCCCTATATTCTGCCTCTGCACTAGATCTAGAGCAAACATCCTGTCTCTTGCTTCTCCATACAACAAGGTTTCCTCCCAAGTAGACACAGTACCCTATCGTAGATCGTCTGGTATCACCACAACCTGCCCAATCCGCATCTGAATAGCCATCGATTTCCACAGTCTCTTGTTTCACATACAGGAGTCCCTTGCCAGGATTTTTCTTCAGGTAGCATAGTACTCTGTCCACAGCCTTCAGATGTGCATCGGTTGGTGCATGCATGAACTGGCTCAAAACATTCACCGCAAAGGTGATATCAGGTCTCGTGAGGGTAAGATAAATCAACTTCCCAACCAGACGTTGATATCTTCCATTGTCTTTTTCACAGAGAGGCTCTCCATCTCTAAGATTCAACTTGTGCCCAGTGTCAAATGGGGTAGGAGCAGGTCTACATCCCAATTTACCAGTTTCTTCCAGCAGATCTAATGTGTATTTCCTTTGGTTTAGTACAAGACCAGTACTAGACCTAGCAACCTCCATACCAAGAAAATACCTTAGCTTGCCAAGATCTTTGAGATCGAATTCTGTAGCCAGTAACCCTTTTAGCTTCATAATCTCCTCCTCATCATCTCCTGTGACAATCATGTCATCCACGTAGACCAGCAGGAGAGTAACCCTACTCTCCTTCTTCTTCACAAACAGAGTGTGATCTCCATTTCCTTGTTTGTGTCCATGACGTATCATCACTCTTCTCAATCGTTCGAACCACGCTCTGGGCGATTGCTTAAGGCCATATAAGGCCTTTTTTAGCTTACAACATTTTTCTGGTTCTTCATATCCTGGAGGCATATGCATATATACTTCTTCTTCGAGGTCACCATTGAGGAATGCATTCTTAATATCTAGTTGATACATCTTCCACTCCTTCATCACAGCTAGGGATATAACCACTCTCACTGTCTTCATTTTCGCAACAGGAGCAAAGGTTTCCAAGTAATCAATTTCATATTTCTGGCTAAATCCCTTGGCCACAAGTCGAGCTTTATATCTTTCAACACTCCCATCTAGTTTGTACTTGATGGTATACACTCATTTGGATCCAACTAAGTGAGCGGCTTCAGGAATCTTCACCACTTCCCATGTCATATTTCTTCTCAGGGCATCCATTTCTTCTTGCATTGCATCAACCCACTTGGAGTCACTTTGAGCTTCAGCAACAGTCCTGGGGATCACAGCCAAAGAAAGAGTAGATACAAAGCATTTGCAGTCCTTGCTCGGCCTAGAATATGAAACAAAGTTACCAATAGGATGTTGAGTACATGACCTGACACCCTTTCGCAGGGCGATGGGAAGCTCTTCACTAGCAGCAACAGTCTGAATCTCTTCTTCAACAGGTTGCTTTTGCGCACGACTTGGGTCATCCAGGGAAGGACTAATTGGATTGGGAGTAGAACTCTCATCACCTGTCATCTCATCTGTACAAACTTTTCGCCTAGAGTAAACTTGTCCAAATAGACGATTGCATTTCTCTTCTGCCTCAGTGGAACACTATCCATTTTTCTCCTATTCATGTACCTCACTAGATGGACCATTTTTCTCCTGTTCATGCACCTCACTAGATGGGCCAACAGAGTCACGCTTGTAGTCCAAAAAATTTGTAAACTGAATTTTCTGACTCTGAGAATACTCTTCCTGTGACATAGAGTACTCCCCCTGAAGAGGATTCTCACCAAAATAGGAAACATGTTCAAGGAAAGTGACATCTTCGGTAACATAGGCCCGACCAGTGGAAGGGTCTCGACACTTGTACCCTTTTTGAGTGGGAGAATACCCTAAAAAAATGCCCTTTATAGACCTTGGATCAAGCTTTTTAATGTGAGGACTATGATTGTGAATAAAGCAAACACAACCAAAAACTCTGAGTGGAAGTGAGAAAGGTTCACGACCTCCCCGGTAACATAGAGTGAGGCGTCTTCCCATTCAACATACGACTAGGCAACCGGTTTATAAGATATGCATTGGTCAGCACAGCATCCCCCCAATACCTTTTTGGAACATGACGTTGAAAAAGAAGAGCCTGAGTCATATTTAATAACTGACGATTTTTCCGTTCAGCAACTCCATTTTGAGGAGGGGTATAACTACAGGAAGTCTCATGAATAATTCCCTTTTTTCGAAAGAAGCTATCAACAGACTGACACATATACTCTCGAGCATTGTCAGATCGAAATGTCTTAACAGATGCTCCATATTGAGTTTCCACATAAGCAATGAAAGTCTCTATGACAGTAGGAACTTCACTACAGTCTTTCAGCAAGTAGACAATAGTGTTACGAGAACAATCATCTATAAAGGTGATAAAGTATTGAAAACCATGACCGGAAGGAATCCCTGCAGGCCCCCACACATCAGAATGAATCATGGCAAATACCTCATTAGACCGATGGCTAGACAAAGGGTATGAAGCCCTAACATGTTTGGCCAGGTGACAGACATCACAAGACACCATAGTCATATCTAACCTGGAACATATATCAGGAAACAACTGTCTAAGAAAACCAAAAGGCAAGTGTCCAAGACGCTCATGCCAACGTAGAAGCAACTAAAGGGCGTCCTCTCTATTCTTCGTGGCTTGGCTGACTGCCGTCATGAGAGCCTGAGCAGCACGCATAGGTAAACGATAGAGCCCGTCAGAAGCTAGACCAATCTCAATCTTCTTCCCTGTCACCAAGTCCTGCATAACACAGCGATCAGCGAAAAATATAAGTTCACAATTTAACTCCTTCGTGATCTTGCTAACCGACAAGAGATTCAAGGGAATATGAGGAACATGTAGAGCATTGTGGACTAAAAACTTGTTCAAAAGCGGGAGACTCCATTTTCCAGCCACAGAGATAGATGAACCATCGGCAAAGGAAACACGATCCTTTCCTGATGAAAGCTTATACCCATGAAAGACCTTAGGATCGCCGGTCATGTGGTGAGTAGCGCCACTGTCAATGATTCACTCTCCCATACGGCCATCCGCCATCACGTCTATAGATGAAGAAGCTGCCATAATCACAAATAGTCCAACAGGAGGCACGAGCAGCGATACAACCAGAGAGGCACCGGTGACAACGGAGAGCACCAACGGGCAGGAATATCCTTGGATAGAATCACAAGAACGAGAGAAAAATCAAGTTCTATCTAGAAAGGAACAATAAAGAGAGAGAGGTAATATCTTCACCGAATTCCCAATCAACCCCAAGAGTGAACGAAATGTCGATTGGGGGAAACGATCGTCGATGTCGCTCGACGGAAGCGGTTCCTTCTCTCTCGAGCTGCAATCTCCCACAGGTAGAGGTTGCGCTACATGTTCTCCTTGCTGGAATCAAGATTCAAGAGGCAAAACCAACAAGTATCAAGGTATAGAAGTGAATAGGAAATCAACTTCGAGATGAGGAAAGCCTTCACCCGTAAGACCAATTTAACCCCGGTCTTTTGTAAGGAAAGGGGGATGCGATCGCCGGAGCGCCGGCGGACGTTGAGGTAATCCTCAAGTTACTCTCCTCTCCTCCTTTACGTCCTCTGCCAAGTCACAGACCAGCCACCTCTTCTTGCACGGTGGGCGCCAAAAAAAGATGGAATCAAAGATCAACCAATCAATATATTGCAGGTAAGAGGCGGATGCACTTCACCGGATTTGCAAAAAGACCCCTAGGAAGTGACGTGAATAGGGGGAGGCAAGCCTAGGAAGCGCCTAAGCACGCATATCTTCCTTCTTCTCCGATAGGCAAGACAACGACGCAAAAGGCAGTGGTGTAAGGGACAACGACGACGGTCAACAACGCAAGAGCGACGCCGCAAGAGGGGTGACACCGGCGGCGGCGGAAACGGCGACGGTGGTATTGGGTACACCGGCGGCGGCGGCAGCAGCGGCGGTGGCGGCAGCGGCGGCGGCAGCGGCAGCGGCGGTGGCAGCGGCGGCGGCAGCGGCGGCGGAAGTGGCAGCGGCAGTTGAGAGATATTAGGGTTGGAACTTCACAAACCCTAAAAAATTTCCCAAACTCGTCGGCTCTGATACCATGTAGAAATACGAACAAGAAGAGGAAGAGAAACAATGATCACGATGTAACGTGGAAAACCCTCAACACGAGGGAGAAAAAACCACGAATGAGGAGGAGTTGGTGCCCACTAGCCGCCAGACTCTCTCTCTCCTTAGATTCTCATTTACCCATAAGGATTAGGGTTACATGACTTAAGTAGTGCCCAACACGGGCTACAAGACGGGTCGGGTATGGATCCAGACCCGAAACATACGATCTATCAACAGTGCCCAAGACGTGGCTCAAGGTTGCTTTACTGTAACTGAAAGAGGCAATGCAGATGCAATCCAGCAATGGCAGAAGCCACAGGGAAAGGCCAGAAGATTTAGTCAATGGCTGAAAGAGTGCTGGGCTGATGAGCTGTGACAAGCAAAGGGCAAGAAAGACGGATCTTTAGGATAAAATAAACCAAGAGAGCAATGTCAGAATTGAATTGTCAGACACCCAAAGTTCGTTGACCACTTCAACTATTAAATGGCGAAAGAGCTTTGAACTATCACCACAGACAGGGGCATCAAGCGTGATGCAATGATTATAACAGGCTGCTAAGTTGCCAGGTACATTCGCAAACAGCTCTCAATCACAGAGCAAGGTTCAGCAAGGCCATCTGGATTGCAAGGTTGTGGAGCCCGCATCCATTACCTACAGGCTACAGGCAATTGTAGTGTGGGCCAGCAAATGGTACGGCTACCAAGCAGCAGGTGTTAGCAAGGCCGCCAAAGAGTGACAGAAGGAAGTGGCAGTAGGACTGTAGGAAACCCAGAGACAGCAAGACCATTAGTGACTGGCAAAAGGGAGCAAGAAGTCAACAACCAACATGAACTTCATACACTAGTGCACGGGAATCAAGGGCCAGCCAAAGGGAACAGTGGCTAGTAGGGAGTGAGTTGGCAGGTTGCCTGAAGGAAGCTACGAACAGTCAACATCTACAGGTATTAGCTGGATTAAGCCAACAACAGTAGGATTATGAGTTGCAGTGGCCAACTTGGCCATCAAAGAGCCGATCGAAGAAAGGGCTGGCATCAAGAAACTAAAGATGTGACAAATGAGAGCAGGGAAGCATGGATCAGTACGGCCGTTGGAGACCAATGGCTAGGAGCCACAGGAAGGTAGAAAATGATTAGGTGCCAGTAAGGAGCATACCTGAGCAAGGGTGTGTCGTTCCATTACTCAACAAGGGACTGGCCTTACAAGTTAGTTGCTTGTCGAACCCGTGGCTAGAAGGAAAAGGCTAGGCAAATTAGAAGTTTGGAATAGAATTGAACCTTGGACAGCAAGAAGAACCTAGGGGTGTTTACCGACAAACAATGAGGCGATTATCATCACCTGCAAAGAGGCAGTGAATGCAAGGCAGTCTGCAAAAATGCAGGGCTGGTAAAGTTGCCAGGTGTTGAAGCAGCATTGCAGGGGCCGAAAGAGAGGATCAAGGCCAAAAGGGTGGTAAGGTCCGATCCAATGGAAACTAGGCACCGGCAAAAGGAAACTAACGAGAAGGTGAGCTGAAGAATCATAATCAAGACAATCAGAGAGATGATGAGAGATAAAGGAACATATGGAGGGAGGTAGCTGCCAACAACCATCACACATAGGCAATGTGGTAGCAGAAGCAGCCTGCTACCTCTGCTGCCTCTTCCTGCATGCCAATAAAAGCCAGAAACACACAGTCACGCATGCCACTCAGGGTTCCAAACTCTAGAATTCCATTCATTCTCATGTCCCAAAACTATTGGGTATCAGAGTATTTACATAACTTGTAAGCGGGTCCTCTCTCTCTCTCTCTCTCTCTCTCTCTCTCTTGCTTGACAGAACTGACCCAAATTATTACATATACTTGGTATGTCCACCGCTATCACAATGGTTCCCAACAACGTGAGGAAATGAACCGAGAGAGAGAGTTGCCAGCAGCATGAGGAAATGTTGAACCAAGAGAGAAAGATAAAGAGAAAGAGAACTTTTGTAATGTTTAAGCATGTAGATTTGAATGTCATGTGAGTGTGTGTGTATGTGTACATTTCATAGTGGTAGTATGTGTTTGTTAGTCTTTTCTACAAGAATAAAAAGGAAAAGGACCAAAACCCTTACCCATTAGAACATTTAGCTCATCGCCCGATCCTACTTCCTCCACACTCTCCAGTGATATTATAAGCTTTTTTCAGTCAAACAGTCCAAGACTCCAATCTAACATAGCCCAAAAGGAAAACCTTTTTTTTTTTTACTCTAAGCAAATTGTGAAATGTATCCAAATTTATCAGCTGCTATGTGAATCTGCCTACTTATTGCTATGCTGAACTATCTGCTTTATCTTTATTTTGTCTCAAAGGTGAGCTCTATTGTAACATCACCAAGTTGGTTGCTCATTCAGGCAGAGAAATATTATGGCCCCAGTATTTATTTTTTTATATTTATGATGGGTTATTTTATAGACAAGAAAATAATTGTATTGCGGAGGTGGGAGCTTCAAAAGTTAGAGCGAAAAGTACACCAGTGCGCACTTAGGCCCTGAGAGGTCCTCTCTCTTACTGGGTTGTAGTACCTAGGTGGGCTGCCTAGGCTGGTCCAACTAGGAGATAAGTGGACAAAAAAAACAAAAGAAGTTTAAAAGTGTTTTCTTCCTCCTTTGACCTCTTTTCTTGCTTTTTCCTTTTTCTTCCTTTTCCTCTTTATCTTTTCTTCCTCTACTGCATTCTTTCCTTTTTTCTTTTACTGTCTATAAACTTTTTATCAATTGCTATATACATTCTGCTACCGCTATTGTTATATATCTTTTTTCTGCTATATATACTGTTAAAACATGTTACCTATATATGTGTGTGTGTTTGTGTTCTATCTTTTTGGCTGCATAGGCAACCACCAAGTGCCCCGCCTAATCCTTTTTGAAAGTTCACTGCCTAAGCCTGCCTAGTGCTTTTGACCATACAGCTTAAAGTAACCAAGAAAGTGGCAGTTCCACACAGGTAGTATCAAGTTGGTGAAATTTCCTGAATACTTTAGATAATTATTTTTAACAATACTTACCGCAACTTTTAATTTAAAATCTTAATCAAAAACCTCTAATTCCTCTAGAAAGGCTAAAAGGTAATTTGGTTTGTGACTCTGTATATGTTTGAATCCTGATTTATTAAATATCTTTATGAAAGTTATTAACCATCATATTAACAAAATTTTAACTTTTCCAAATTATTTTTTAATGTCTAACTATATCAAAGTTGCTATTGGTTAGCAAACTTTTTGGTCCTTACCTCCTGCTTACCGAATAGAAGAAAGGGACAAAATTTCTCATGGTAACACAGGAAACGACAGGAAGGTGTTCACTTCAAATTTGTTTTTTCCAGTTTTCACAATCAGCACATTTTCTACTGAAGCATGCAGTAAAATATGTATTGACTACATCATGATCCCAGAACCTTCAAATTCTTAATACATAAAATTGCCTACGAATTGAGATCATATTAAAATATCCAAATTCTTATATAATATGCTAGTACCTAGAAACAATGTGGATGAAAAAAAAAAGTCATTAACCCTGCAAGTACCTGAATATGTTGAGGATTAAAATGCCTTCCCCTGAAAAAAACCAAACCAAATTAGAGCTGCATTGGAACAAACTTAAAAAAATAACACAAGGTAGAACCAATTTTGGAAAAAAAATAATTCCTGCAGCTAACCCTGAAAACAGCCTGGTGATCTGTTAAAGACATGAGAAAATCAGTATGGGTGTGTGCTTGAGCATGCATGTGTGTGATTTTGAATATATTCAACCGACACACTTCCAAAAAAAAAAAAAGAAAAGGACTCCATGGAGAAAATCATCAAAAGTTCAAGACATGCCCTTACTGTTTTCTTTTGGATTTTTCTTCCCGCTTTGGATATATCAACATTCAAAACGTGAAGAAAAAGAAAACATTAACATGGCTCATACAGAATCCCAAGACGCAATGAAGTACTAACCTGTTTGGCGAGAAATCTATGTCATCTTCTTCAGATTCATAATTGGCATGATCCTGAGCCAGTTTCTTCGAGTAACCCTCATCCCAAAATAATCTTTCCCAGTTCTCCCTGAGTTCTTGATAAAGCTCCATATACCGCTTGCACCAAGGCTCATGTTCCTTCCAACATTAAGAGAGAAATTAAATATACGAAGATTTTGCACTACATCTCATGAATATTTTACATAGTATTGATTATTTCATGAATACACGCATAAAGAAGAACACATAAAATTTTCCAAGGCAAGATAAGACATTCGTTTGACACTTACTTATATGGAGAATTGAATCTCCAAGAACCACATATTTGACTAGTACTGGATGAAGTAGACTATCATTTAAATCCAATAACAAAACCAGTTGAGCCATCAGCCAGGTAATAGTCAATGGAAAGTTCTAACCAACCATGTAGCCCATCTTTGTAGTTCTAGGTATTACACAGAATCGTTATATGGTCTTCTGCATCAACCATCTCTCTAACATATGCAGGAACAATTAAGCATTAGGACAAGTCTTTTTTCTTTGAGGGAATTGCTTTCCAGAGTTAAAACATCAAAATAATAGTCCTTGGCTCCTTGTTCCCATTAACTAGAATAAGTAGACTGTTAATTCATAATGGCCTTCATGCTTAAGTTAGAACGTTAGTTCAATCTACTCTGCCTGTAAAAGGTTGCTTCATCGAATAAGTGAATGTCTTTCACCCATATGCCCAAGGAACCAAAATAGCATAGAGAACGTCATAAAACGTGGAACTTACCCATGGTTACATTCCAAGAACGAACTAATACCGAGATGAACAGACCATTCCCCTCAGAATAACCATGTTTCTCTCTATCAAGTTTAGAGGACCACCATGAAAATGAACAGGCATTTGAAGCCCAAGATCCTATGGGACTGGTCCCAGTGCGGAGCTCCATGCAAGATACCCTCTTCCAACCAACCAAAGAAACATACTAAAGCAATAAAATGCATCAATCCAGCACTAAATAGGGGAGAATCCTAGTGTTTTCGATGAAAATGGAAGAACTCGCAGTCGAATTGGAAACCATATGCAGGAGATTATAGCAAAAACATCAAAGCCATATTCCAAACCTATCAAAATTAATGCATGAATAGCAAGAAAAGAAAAGAAAGAAAGAGACAAGAATAATGGATAATGGAGAAGGAGCAAACGAGGCAGAGATGCCTGGTACCGTTTCTTTCAGGACCAGACGAGTTCTCCTCATGAACTGCTCTCGCATCTGTTTCCGGCGCCTGTTGGGGATGTTATCCCTGGGGATGGCGAATCTCTCCCTCGGCGGGACGTTTTCGCCTATCTCATGCATCTCTCCGTCGATCACCCACCACTCGGACTTGTCGCTAGGCTTCTTAACACCGGGCACGAGCCGGCCGCCGCCCCGACTAGGCCTAGTCCACGAAGAGAAACTGGTCGCGGGTAATAGCTGCTTCTGAAGGTGACGCTTCTGCAGCACCCATCTTCCCCGCCAAGGCATTCTCGCTGCTCTCCTCCTCCTCCTCTCCCCGTTATTCTTCTCCCTCTCGCCCTGGGCATCGACAGGCTGCTTCGAACCGTCCCCACTATAAAGTAGAAACTAGTTGGACTCATTATCCAGCTTTTGCAACAAAGGCTCACTTATAGACTATGTTTGGATGGATGGATTTTAATTGATCGAAAGGAAAAGAAATGGAAAGAGATGGAAAATTGATGGCAGACGGAAAAGAAATGAAAAGGAAGGAATTGAATTGAAATGAACTAAGGAAATTGTTGAAGTTAATTAACGAAAATACTCTTAGCACTCGTTTCACCTGTTATTTATATCTACTTTTCGTTGTCATATTTATGTATTAATCCTAACTAAACCCTTCATCTTAATAGCACTTTTTAAGCATGATTTATTTAATGGGCAAGTTGAGATGAAACAGTGTTTGAGCAGTTTGATTCTTCAAGTACTTCCAGCGTATGTGAATAGGACTGTTATACAAGAAAAATGCTTGCAGTTTTTGCATTTTGATTCAATGTAAATATTTGATAAAATTTGGATTTTCTGCCAACTTCTAAGAAAGTGTGTCCAATTAAGCAGAAGACCGACGGACGTCTGACCACATGAGAGAGAGAGAGAGAGAAAGAGAGAGAGAGAGATAGAAGGGGCAGATAAGTCATTTTGAGATGCTTTCTCCACTTTCCTTCCTAATCTCTCCAGTTTTTTTCTTTTGATCGTGAGATTGTTGAAAACATAATGTCAACATCTGCAGTCATTCTTTTGAGATATACGCTTGATCATCGTTGTACATGTCATATATATGCAGGCAATTATATCACTATCATTATGAAGTTTATAATGACATTTTGCTGAAAAACTATCCTAAAATTTGCATTAAATTAGGCTGTTTTAAAGTGTATTTGGCAACCCCAACTAGATTTTCGTGGGTGACAACTCCTTGCTTAAGTTAATGCAACCCTAAACACCGAAGGGCAAGGGAAAGGGAGAGCCTTGACTTCTCATTTTTTACTAGAAAGTATATTTAGCAATTTTGCAATGAATTGCAGAGGTGAAAAAGCGTAGATCACTTGCAACCTTAACCAATTTAAAAATAAAATATATTTTAATTTAGCTCTTTTGGCTTTCATTTGAAAAAGCATTAATGATTATTGTCATGGAATTGTGAAATCAATGTTGTAAAACAATTTTTAGAATACTGAACATAATTATTTTAATGGACCCTAAACAAAATAAAATAGGGTTTGAGTTGCATTCTTTGTCAATTTTCTTACATTTGATGTACAAAAAGTTGATCATGCCAAAATTGGACATAAGCCACAACATTAGAGTTCAGCTTAATACTGATTATATGGCTGATAACTTTTAAAGTTCAGCTTTTTAGCCATTTGATGAAACTTGAGCGCCTATTTCATCTTTAACAGAAATGTAAACAAACTCCAGTTTCTAGCTAACCAATTTGCCTAGCATTTTTCTTACTGAATAGTTATATGCTTGATTACTGGAGTTGGTGCACAATAGAGAAAATTTTGAACTCCCACACAACTTAAACCATCAAAATATTTTGTGCTATTAAATGTGCACTTAGGTTGTACATAAACTGTGTAATATTCATTAAGTTATAGTAATTTGTCTCAATTCCTTATCGTGTAATTCTCAAACAAAATTTGTTTGTAAAAATTATAATAATTTTAAGCGATCTGAAGTTGCATGTTTGTTCCAAAGGCCTATCCCTAATGATGTTTTCCTGGAAGCTGCATATTTATTATTTATAATTACTTGTTTACATGTAAATTTTCATGTTAGGTTTGATTCTTTCAGCATTTGCTTATCTGATACAAGAAGATAAATCAACTAAAAAAATGTTATTCTCACGGGAAAGCCATCTATTTATGAGGTCGTCTCCTACAAATAAGTGTAGGACAAATCCACAATTGCTATGAACCATTTACACAAGACTAGAGAGAATGTGGATATATAGTTATGACTGATTGGTGGACACATAATGTGGACAGTTCGATTAATTTTTCAATATATTGTTTAAAAGAAACTATGTTTGATGAATCTATTGATACAATTGAAATTGTTAAAACAACAGAAAATTTGTTTATGCTCTTTAAAAGGATGATGTTTAGTTAGATCATCTAATATTGAGCTTTTTGTGAACAGCAATGTTGACGTAACCATATCCAATACTAACAATAGCACTTTCCATAGTGTTTACATTCTTTTTTTTGTTGGATAGCATGGAAGATGTTGGAAAAAAATTTGGTACTTTTTAAGTCTCCATATGTCATTTATTGTAGATCTTGTGTTGAATAATGTTGGAAACTTGGATGAAGTTAAGTCAACATTGAAGAATTTGTATAAGTTAATAAATTTCTTATATAATCATTCATGTGTGTTAATGAGGAAGCAAATGAAAAAACATCATTAGACCAGCAATGACATGATTTTCGCTACTCATTTTCTTGCATGGCAAAGTATTTACATAAAAAGAATGTTTGATGTAGTTTTTACTTCTTTTGAGTGGGTTCAGTCTAAATATGTGAATGTTGACATTGGCATAAAGTTGGCATAATTAGACTTGAATAATATGTTTGGACTAAATACAAAGACATTGTAGTACATGTGAGCCTCTTGTACTTGTCCTTGTTCTAGCTAATAGTGACCAATGACCATCCATGGGTTATATATATGATATGATGCTAAAAGCAAGACAAGTTACATGTGCAGTAATGAGAAAGGAAGAGTTAGGTCTGATATTAGGAACAATTTATAAAAGCTATAAATCTCAATTTCATTCATCTCTTCATGTTGTAGGATGCTATTTGAATCCTAGTAAACTTTATGGTGACAAACATGCATTAAATACAAAAAAATCATATGAAATTCTTGACTGCATTAACAAGTTGGTCTCATATACTAAAGTTCAATTGAGAGTGACTTTAGAATAGAAATATCAGAGTAAAACTGATATAAAATGGCTCCTAGTATAGATTTGCTCCAACTTGTGTCACATATTTTGTATTAAAGTTCCTTACATTGATCATGTATTCATATAACATGGCTTGTTGAATGATGGATACAACATAGTAGAGGAACTCTTATTTTGTTGTCCCTGCAAAATTTGCAATTAGAATATTGAGCCAGAAATGTAACATGTCTAGTTGCGAGTGAAATTCTATTGTGTTTGAGCATAGACACCAAAGGAACATACTTGAATGTTAAATTCTTAATGGTCTAGGTTGTCAACTATAATTTGGCTCTAAAACAAAAGTTTGGCTATAAATTTCATTTAAATATTGATTTATTATCACATATATATGACTATAATTGTTTTTTTATCTCAAATTTATAGACAAGCAATTCAAGTTAAGGTGAAAGGCAAAAGAATTACTTGGATCAATTAGCATATATGTCATGGAAATAATAAGGATTGGGTTCTTGAAGAAGATGCTTTGGTAATTACAGGAGATGCCTCATAGGAAGTAACTGATGTTGAAGATGAAGTTCATGAAATCCCAACATTGAATTATAAATGTATATAATTTGCTAATACGTTGTTTTAATATTATATATCTCTTATAATAAACTAAGATAACTTTTTATCATTTGATGCATATGAAAATGGTGGTCCATTTATAGAAACAAGTACTTTTTGTGTCTCACAAGATGTTTATATACCAAGCATAAACATTGAAAAATCTAAAGAGAATATGAAAATGATTGGAGGAAACATTTATTATACTTATTTGTATGGCTTCAATGATGTATATGACTGCAATCATGATCTTAGCTCAACTTTTACAAACATTAGTGATGTTTTAAGTTTGGAACTTTGACAATTGTTATACATGTGATATTCTAAGTTTTGAAATTTTGAAAAATTAGTATTAATGTTTCTTTTCTTTCATCAAACTTAAATGATAATGCATGTTTGATAATGATAACATTTGGTAATTATTTTAAGGATTACATTAAACTTCATAATGTAGCTGAAAAATGGTTGGGGGTGAGAATTTGGATACATGTAAGCTTTTTGTGATCCACAAAGGTTAAATGCACCTTATATCGTAAAACCATAAGGGTCCTCACAAGCTAATGGTAACTGCTTGCATTGAATGTATGAACTACAAAACTATTATTTGGATATGATTCACTTTGTTGATTATATTCTCTTAGATTTCGTGTTACACCTCCAATAATTTTTTTTGTTATGTCCTATTGACTTGTCATTAAAAATTTTATTAGTATATATTTTATTTTGTTCTCGACCTAACTTGATTATAATTTCAAGGTGTACATAAATGAGCTCAAACCAACATATTTTGAAGGCATTTGGGACATTTAGATTTTTCCCGTAGAGTTTCAATTCTTTAAAAATCTACATATGGTGCTTGTGGCCAAGATGGGGGAAGGACTCGATGGTTTTATTTGGGATACTAATTAATGACACTATGTTGCTCCATATTAGCTTTGAATTATTCTTCAAGTTCTGCTATGGTGTTCATTGAGTTTAAGTGTCTACAGTAAAGTCGAATATTTATTCACAAGATTTCATTCTTTTTCCTTGTTGTCAATTATCTGGTACTTGAGGCCAAGATATGAACCTATAGGTGCCTTAGTCATGCATATTATAAGCCATGACATGAGATTGTTAGCGTACATTTATGTTATGTTTTATTTTATTTTGCTTTTCTTTTAAATGATCTTCATGCGTGTAATGTAAGATTTGATTATGTTACCATTTATCATAAAATGGAATATGACTTAAACTAAGAGTAAGTTGGGCCTTTGTTGTAGATTTCAGAAAGGCATAATCAACAACACTCCACACCCCCCATCCCAAAAGAAAAAAGCAAAACCTAAGTACTAATTTGTAGTATATCGTGTTGTTTTTTTTATTTTAATTACATTGGAGCTTTCACATTTATCTAAAATAGATTCCTTAGTAAATTGCTAGGTAATGTACATGACTTTCTAGAATAGCAATCATATATTTTTTTCTGTTTATATGATAATTATTATATTTAAACAAGTCACAACATGATATATTTTCTCTATTATCAAACTATAACAATAATTTTAATTGCTAAAAAAATGTTTCCCAAGCATGGTATTTATAACTTGTATGTGTTAACATTTTAAGTATGAGTCGAGGTTTTGATATTAGAACTTTAACATCCATATCTTTTGTTGTTTTCCAATAGTGGACAAGAAATACATCCATTATATATGAGAAGAGTTAGACCAACAGCTTTTGTAGTTCACTATCAGAAACTTGTTTAGAAGGTGGAGATGAATGAGTGTAGGTTAAATGAAAGATATGGATGTTTACCTCAAATAAAATACTTAAACAAACATCTTGCATGCTTATATGCCATTAACACGACTTCTTAAATTGGAGTATGTTGTAATTTTTTTTTATAAACAACAAGTTGGGAAATAGATGACTTTGACAAGGGCAGCTTCTATCCAATCTTTCGTGCATAGATTCCTCTCCAAGACAAGTCTTATTTGGCCAATTTTGTTGTTTTCAAGGACAAAGTATGAGTCTGTTTTTCTTATGATAGTTGGTTTTGAACTTATCTAAAAGCCTTCAACCTTATGTACCATTATCATTAAGAAAATCATGCCATTTTCCCTCATGTCTAGGGCAAAACTTCTTAGATACTTGAACTCAATGGACACAAAAAAATGTTTGGTTCTCGCAACAACTGATTCTCTAACTGAATTAATTCTGAACCAAACATTCAAAACTAGTGGAAAGCATCAAACACTACTTTTCCTATGCACAAATATCTAAAGGAAACGTGCGACACCTTTCAATGGTGACATGTGAGACCTTACAGAAGTTAAACCAAGACATTTGTGTAAAATTATGAGATTTCAAAAGCAAAAGATAAAGTCACCAATGTGATCAATGGTCACACTTGTGTTGTCCCATACTACTGAATTTTTGGCCTTCGGTAAGCTTTGATGTTTTATGTTGAATAATATTAGAACGTTACAATTCTTACGTATAAATTTATACTTGCAATTTTAAATTTCAATCTTTTTTTTTCTATTTTGATCAGATTTTACAAGCTATTTATTTCAAATAATAAATTTATAAATATTTTTGGCTGATTCACAACGAATCTAGTTGAATTTAGTTCATGAAATGATTCTTTTAATGATTACTTAGGAGAAATCGCATTCAGCGTCAAGTTTATAAGGTCATACCTTTATACTTCCAAGATTCTGACTACTTCGGGGCGGGGCTTACTTATGCTACACTCTTGAACCAATACTGCAATTAGAATTAAATAACATGATATATAACCTGACAACACCAATACAAGTAGTGAGCAAGTGGTAAAAGGAGAATATGGAGGGAGTCAAGTTGAAGAGATTGGATCAACTTCTTATGCTGCCATTTTGTTTATATATATGTGTGTGTGTGTGTGTGTGCACGCACGTATGGGGACCCAATAGGCCATTCCGATGATAGATAGTTCTCTTAAATGTTATAAAGTTTGGTTTTAAGAAGCATCTTTACTCGGTGTATAGTTTTTGTAAATACGATTCGGTGTTGCAATAAATCAGGGAGAGCTCCTCCCACGCAGATGGCTTTCATTGTTAGAAACATATTTACTCTCAATGATTAATTGCAAGAAAAAGCCTCCCAAATTGAAAGTGGAGATGCTCAACATAGGTTTCAAACAAGAATTGCTTATGTCGGCGAGCAAAAAATTGCCTGTACAGGATTCCATATAATCTGCTTTGCATTCCAACTCAAATTCAGATTCATTTTTGAAACCTAATTAAAAACTCGCTAGCATATGTGGCGTTTATATGTAATACAAGAACAAAACTTGAAACTAAAAGGTTACTTTTTGAAAAAGATTAAAAGATCCGCCCATCACACTGTTGACCACGGCCCCCATTAGCTAATGTATTGGCTTATTCCAAAGGGAGTTCCTTGATTTTTCTTCTTCAACTACGACCACATAAATTTTAAATGTTCTCATGTGACTAATACCTAATCGTTATTTTAATTCATAAATTGAGTTTGTATATGACAACAAAGTGGTTGCATAAAGAACGTGGTAGTCTTACTTTCTCCAGGAGTAGGTAAGCCAGTATGGCTCCTATTTTCCTCAACCTATCTTGGAGCTTTCTTGGTTTCAACGCCCAGTCATGAGTTTCAGAGAAGCTTTCATCATTTCGTTGAAAGAAAAACAGTTGAAATCGACAAATATAACTTAATAAAATAGTTGAATACCTAAGCAAATGGCAGGAAGGATTGGAGATGGATTTGTGAATTATCTATAAGGTCAAAAGTTGATTTTGAAAGAATTCCTCTCTAAAAATGACTTTGTCTTATCACCTAAATACTCAAATCAAGTTTTAAAAACTCATTGAAAAACCAAATTGTCATCAACTTGATTTTCACAAAAACATCACCTTTTAAGGGTATTACAAAAACACAACCTAACCATTATGAGTTCAATATACCCTCGAGGTTATGTGTTGTGGAGAGGGGTGAAAGTGAGTTGTTGGTTAATCTTTGTTGGAACATAAGCCAAAGTAGATACAAGTTTTTTTAATGTGAGGGGATTAACCTCAGAGTTTTATGTCAGCTGCCAGATAAGCCCTAACAGTCATTTGACCCGAGTCTCGTTTCTTTGAGCCATAAACCAACTGTTCTTGAGAGGCTCATTTGGCAACAAGAACATTTTGTTACTATTTCATGAATCTACTTCAAAAACAATAAAATAGATTCATCAAACACTTGTTTATGGTGTTTTATGAATTTGTTTTATTTTTTCGGGCAGATTCATGAAGCAGTAATAGAATGTTATTGTGGCAAAACAAAAACAAATACGCCTTAAAGATAGGTTGAAACAGATCCTTAGGACAAATTTATAAAATACTGAGTCCATGTTTTTGTCGCTAGACGCCCTTCTACAGACATAACCTTGCTAGCAAAATAATTACAGACCAATCACAGACTCGAATCACGTTGGCAACGGTTCGTTGGAAAATATGTCGATTGTCTATGGCTATTTGATCTGCACCTGTAATTGGTCATTGTCAGATCTGGATTTGGATCGCAATTTTTTCACAAACAAATTTGTACCAGTCTTTTAGGGAATATAAATCGACTTGTTGATAAACTAAGTTTTATAAAGTGAACTGCACAAAAGAAAAGTGGATCGGGTACTCTCGATAATCACTTTGATTTCGAATCCATTTAGTTGTGTCTAGTTAAGAAATTCACACCCGATTAATAAATGAATTTGGATTGTCCGTGGAGTTACGACCAAGTTCAATTTCAATTCCGATATCTGAGTAGGATTCAATCCGACCCAATTACATATAAATGTCGGATCTTATGCTGGTTGGGTCCGAATCCGAGTTTGAAAATGACATCCGCGGCCTCGTGTGACATTTTAAGCAAATCTCCAATCCAACAAAAAGCGTGAAGTCTGTCTTTGGGGTTACTGATAAAACATTGTCCTGTAGACGAAAGTCTCTCCTCTTCCACCATTCCAAGCAGAAACGCGGAAGCAGCCCACGTAGAATAGCTGGGGCCCCGAGGAAGGAAGGAAGCCTTCTTCTCTGTCGCCGGCGTTGAGGTAGTAGCCTCCCTTGCAGGAAGAAGGACGAGGAAGAGATAATCAAAATCTCTATATATCTGTCTCTCGCTCGATCGCTCGCCATGGAGGCTCCTCCATTGAACGACTGTTGCTCGATCTGTCACGACGACTTCACCCTCGCCTGCCAAGCCAATTGCTCCCACTGGTTCTGCGGTAACATCCTCTCTTTCTTTTTTCCTCTTTACTTCTCCTTATCTTTTTCCTTATCCGTTTCTTCTGGGTTGCTTCTCCATCTTTTATTGTTTCTTGTAGGACTTTTGATTCTGTTTATAACGAACTCAGGATCATTAGGGTTTGAATTGCGTGGAATTTTGTTTTCTACCATTTTGATGTTATTTTTTGGCGTTTACGGTTGCGTTTTTGGTCAATTGCTTTATTATGGATTCATATAAGTGGATTGTGAGTTAATAAAAGATGGAACGGAGAGAATTTAGTCGCTTGGGCAGAGCTTTGACTTATTGGATTAAATTCAGCTCCGATCAAAGGATTTCGTTTATACACAACCTTGGCGTGATACGTGGCTACATAGGCGGTTTTTGTTCAGCTCACATGACCATCGGGAAACCATCTTCGAGGAAAATCAGAGGCAGTCAATTATCTGCTACATTTTGTTGTTCATGTTGAAAAGGCTTGCGTACTTTTCCATGTGTCAAAATGTTATCCGTGGCTTCTTGATCGGAAAGAAATGTTCTGTATGTCTTAATCCGCCTTTTGATTGTAAGGAAATATTTTCATGGAAAGATTTCCATGAAAAGATTGCCTAGATTTTTTTTTTATCTGCTTTAGGAAGAACTTGAGAACTTTCTCTTGAATTTTTTCTCTTGTATTTGATTGTATAAAATAATGTGAAACAAACCGCCACCATTTAGCCTGTCCAATGGCCATCCTCTCCTACGCACCTCTGCTGACACCTTCCACTACCACTAACAATGGTAAATTCCTTTGGTGCATGCATCCTGTGCTTACCAGACATCGAGTCTACTTCTACTGGCAAAACAAAACAACAAATTTTACTAGCATGTCATATTCTATTCCGTGTTGTACGTATTGTACGATATGGGGCTGTACCTTATGATATGTACCATCTCGTTTTAAATTTATGATACGATACACCATTTGTATCGCAAACAGGTGGTGTATGTATATCACATGTATCGTGCAATATGCAGCCTGTAGCATACTATACAGGTTGATACACCCCATATCGCACGATACATGTCTATTTTGAAAAATATGGGGTTAAAACTACCCTTTTTCAAACTAATTTTTAAAACTTGTCTCCCTCTTCATTTCTAAACATATCTAGTAGTTGAAGAAGGGGGAGATTGTGGCAATTTTCAAAAGGAATAATCAGTTTCAGCATGAAATTGTCAATTTGAGGGCAGATTTATGCATGGATGATTGATTCTTGTTTAAATAGGGTTTACATCTTCTATGAAAGGTGAAAATGAGAATGAGATAATAAAGATTATGAATGAAGCTGTTTTCATTGTTATTTGCATTAAAATTGAACAATTTTGTCTTGTGATGTGATGTATAGTGTACGTAAAACTTGGTTTTTGATGTGTTATGGACAATGTTGTAAAAAACACATCGTTAGCCGTATCTGTCAGGCCAATAGATACGCTGTATCGTCAAGTATCGTAATGTATCGTATATGTATCATAATTTTTTTAATTCAAAAAATAGAAAAAATAGAAAAATCAAGAAAAATAAAAATTATGTTTTTTAATGAAAAAACATGTTATACATAATGGCAGACTTATTATAGGAATGAAGTTACTTCACAAACATGAATAAGTGGTCATAATATCATATAGCAACAGAACATGAACTAAGACATCGAGAAACATAATTTATAAGATGATCTACATAGTAACTCATAAGATCCATAACACATCAAGTCTTACATACACTCTACATCACATCACAAGACAAAATTGTTCAATGTTAATGCAAATAACAAATGAAAACAACTTAATTCATAATCTTTATCATCTCATTCTCATTTTCATCTTTCGTAGAAGATATAAACCCTCTTTATCTAAACAAGAATCAATCATCCTTGCATAAGTCTGCCCTCAAATTGACGATTTCATGGTGAGACTGATTATTCTTTTTGAAAATTGCCACAATCTCCCCCTTCTTCAACTATTAGATATTTTCAGAAATGAAGAGAGAGGCAAGTTTTAAAAATTAGTTTGAAAAAGGGTGGTTTTGACCCATATTTTTCAAAATAAACATGAATCGTGTGTTACGGGGTGTATGGCTTTGTATCGCATGATGCAGGTTGTGTATCGCACAATACATGAGATACACATACGATACACCACCTGTTTACCATATAGGTGGGGTATCATATTGTAAATTTAAAATGATACGGCCCCGTATCGTATGATGCATACAACACTGCACAGAATATGACATGCTGGTAAAATTTGTTGTTTTGTTTGCCCAGTAGAAGTAAACTCGATGGAATGCTTCCTTCCTAGTAATGCTATCTTGGAAAGTGAACAAATTGAATTTGATAATCTGGAGGTTTCTCCTGGTGAAAACTGTTTCTCTATTGATAGCCCTGTCTCTATAGCAGTTTCTCATTATGACATACAGGTGTTTTCCTCTCTTTTGGTTTTGATAGTTTATTATTTGAAATCACATTTTCCCAGGAGCTTGCATTCTTCGGGTATGGCATCATGGTTCCGTATTACAAGCTTGCAAATGTCCCATATGTCGGCGTACAATTTCTTTGCTGATACCTTGTGAAGCTGCACTTCGTCAGCGCTACGAACCAGAAGCTCGCCAGGTTATTGAGGAGGTTGAAAAGTACAATCGTTCATTTGGTGGTAGTTCACTTAGTCTTGTTCAGGTATCTAGATTTTGTTGTTCTTGTTATTATATTTTATGCAAATTCTTATGATACTGCTTGAAATGTTTAACTGTTATGTATGTTTTGCTTTCCTTCGATCCAACAAGAATTCTGTTTGTGATACCAATGTGGCGCAAGTTTTGCATTTAGCTGGTTATCTTAGATTGCAGAAGATCTAAAAATTTTTCATAGATAAATTTGTGATCAGAAGTTAATTAATAATAAATCTAGGTTACTGTAGGATATTGATCTTACAAGCATGCAAGTAGAACCTTGTCAAATTAACATGTCTAGCAAGGGTGTTTTTTTTTTTTACAAGTTTCTTGTAGACAATAGTATATGAGGGGACTGAAGTCTTTGATATGCCTACATAATGTTTATGCTGTCAATGCTACCTGCGACAACCTTTGCTTTTAGCTTTATCATTTAATAATGTAATGACAAGTTTGAGGGAAACATATCATGACATTAATAATCTTCTTGATTTTGCTTAGGAATATTGGAAAAAGTCAATGGAAAACCAAAAGCATGAATGAAATATGAGTACTGTTAAAATTTGGGTGATTGTTTTTATCATGCTAGTGCCTCAATGAAAACACAATTACTGTGAATCTATTTCTTTAAAATATTGTATTTTTTTTTAAAATTGTATCAGTTCTTGAATCTGGAAATGTTAACAAGAAAATTTCAGAATATGCCAATTTGGAGAAGCTACTATATCCTTTCCTTGTAAACTGATGAATTTAATGGGTGTAATAACTGGAATGATGTGGGATGCTGGATACTATTTTTTTTAAAGAGGTCTTACTAATCAGAAGCTAGTTTTGCTGCTGGACAAAAAGCTATATTTATTATTTTGACGTAAATGCAAGCAAAATTGTGTAGTGGAAGTTTGTAACTGACTTTGGTGGCACTTTTCTTTTTTGGTCTATATCATCTTAGGGAAATTGTTGTTATGCCTGTAGCAGGCCAGCATATGCTGTTAGCTAGTGTAAGTGCAGTATTTTATGCATTTGTGGAAACTGTATAGATGTTCTGCCTGTAACAATTAGTGCTTCTCGACATTAAGTCTGTCCATATGAATACCATGGAACATCAGTTACGTAAAGAAGTACAGTGGTAAAATGTTGACTACGTTTTCTTCTAATAAATAGTAGATTGTACATTATGCTAATAGAAAGAAAGAGAAAAATTCCCAAAGTAAATATCCTACAGTTGACGAGTTCTTGTCATATTTAGTGAATGCTTGATATCTGTGTTTTGCTTTTGATGGTAGCCCTTATTTACAGTCACAAATAATGTTCCGGAGTTTTAAATGGTGAGGTTTTTCTCGGGTATAATATGGCGAGCTTGAAAAAAAGGGAAAAAATACGTTATTTTTTAAAAAAAAAAAATAAAAATGGGGGAAAAATAAAATAAGTAAGAAACTAATAACACAAACATCAAAAGATAAGTATATTTGCAACAAATAAAAAATAGAAAAAGACTGTTTGGCCTTAAACACAACGAAAAAATGAAAAAAGTGAAAAAAGTAAAAAGAATGCATTAAAAGTGTGTTAAAAACACGTTAAAAGTGCATTCGAAATGCGTTTTTTTTTACATTTTTTGAAAAAAAAACGTGTTTTTTTAAAGTTTTAAACAGAAATTTAATTTATCGCATTTTTTTTAAAAACGTGTTTTTGTGTGACTATAATTACAAGTGAAGTGAGCCTTTTTTATCAAATAAAGTGAATTGTAGAAGAATGTGCAGTTTATTTCAATAAAAAAGGAATGCAGTGGGGTATGGAGGTTTGTCTTCTTTCTCAAACACTCAACTTACAATTCATGTGACTGATGTAACTGGCTTCGGGCATATAGTAATCGACATTAGCACCGATTTTAATAAAAAAGATCCGTTCTGCATTTACTGCTCATAGGGTGAAAAGTTTGCCAATCGACTTGGTACACTGATTTGAATGCAGAAAAGATCTTGAGCATATTATAATGTTATCATATAAGCATAACTTATATGCGAGTTTTTACCACTATGATGCAATGTTTGGAGTTTCTTGCTCTAAAAACTATAGAAAAACACTACAAACACAAAAAATGATGAAAATAAACAGTGAACGAAGTAAAGGAATAGAAATTAGGCTGATTCTTCATTAATCAATGAAGGAAAATCCTCAAACAAAAAAAATATGACCCTTGAATAGGGTCTTTCTAACACACAACCTGACAATTTGGATCCTAATGGATCTGGTTCCAAATGGTCCAAATAAAATAAGATAAATGCCTAATTGGATCTATGATCCACTAGTCTGCGTTAATCTCCTCAGGTTGAAACAATCGGCTTCTGATGACTAGGAAACTATTGCTGCTCTGAAGATGAGCTATAGTGCAACAGCTGCCCCTTGGATTGCCTTGAGTAAGTACACAGTGGTATGCCTGCTTGTTGAGGTGGGCTTGTCATCAAATCCACTGTCGAAGGATCACCACTTGTACCTGCAGTCCCAACGTTGGCACATTGTGACTAGGCATATGGCTGGTTTGGGCCAACTGTCGTGAATTTGATGTATCGATTGGTTCACAATATGGGGACAAATCAACACCATTGAAGATGTGGGAGATACTCCAATCCTTAGAAAGCTCAAGCACGTATGCATTTTCCCTAGACATTGGAGGATATAATAAGGACCAAACTTACAGGACTAAACTTATTGCAAGTATCCTATAGGAAACACTCAAGACACATTTAAACCCACACTAACTGTCCAACATCGAAGTTAACTTCCCAACGCCCCTGGTCCATATCGGACTTATACGACTCATATCTCTTCTGCAATTTCTTTTGATCTATTGGTGGATTTTCCACATATAAGCAATTGCATCTAAGGCATTAGGGTCAACATCAGTAGGAGTGGGAACAAATGCTAGGACTATCACATGGGTGGTGAGCGACCATACACAATTTGAAATGGGGAACGATCGGTGGAACCGTTGACTGAATTGTTGCAAGGAAACTTGGCCTGGGGTAACACAATGTCCCATGTTTTGACATTATCACCAACGATGCTGGGAAGTAGGTTTCCCAATGTACAATTGACAACCTTGGTCTGGCTATCGGTTTGTGGGTGGTAAGCACTACTAAACTGTAATTTGGTCTTCAACATGGACCACAAAGACTTCCAGAAATGATTCATAAACCGAGTGTCATGGTCAGAGGTAATGCTTTGTTGGACTCTATGGAAACAAGCTACATCCCTGAAATAGTAGAAGGCCAGTAATGACGCATTAGTGGTGCGTTTGCACAGGACAAATATTACCATCTTGTAAAACCGGTCTACTACCAGTAAGAATCAAACCAAAGTGCAGTCTTGGGAAGACCTACTATAAATTCCATAGAAACATGGTACCATGGTTGGTAAGGGATAGGAGACGTGTGTATGTTGATGTCCTTTAGCCAATTGTCACACTCGACAATTATTGAAAACCTTAACCACATCTTTTCTCATATTTGGCCAGTAATACCTCTTGTCAAGCAAAGTAAAAGTTTTATCATGACCAAAATGTCATGCCATATCACCCTCATGTAACTCAAAAGTCAATTGTAACCTCAAAGAAAAATTTGGAATGCATAATTTGTTGCCTCTGAATAGATAGCCATTATGAATTGTAAATAGGGAAGTTGAGGTAGCTGGGTTCGAAATGCAACCTTCCCAAACCATTTGGAAGTCAGGGTCTATAGTGTATGAGTCTTTACAATTCTCAAATCCAAGAACATGAACAAACATAGTCATAAGAAGTCTTTTTTGACTATTTAAAGCATCAATTACTTTGTTGAGAGTATCAGACTGATGTTTAATTGAAAAGGTTTACTCATGTAGAAAATTTACCCACTTAGCCTGTCTGACACTGAGCTTCCTTTGGCTATTCAAAAATCCTCATGGTCTGCATATAAAACAAGCGCTTTCAAAATCAGATAATGATGCCAATACCTTAAATTAAAGCTTGAATGACTGCATAGAACTCAAGGTCATATGTAGAGTACTGGTGCTTTGCCTAGGTCAACTTTTCACTAAAGAAGGCAATGGGCCTTCGGTTTTGACTGAACCTAGTGCCAATATGCTTATATTGGAGGATCACATTCCACTTAAAAATACCTTTGAAAATCAGGCTATGCTAAAACCAGGGCAGAGGTAATCTTCTCTTTGACAAGGTAAAACAGCCTCTCGGTCGTATGGCTCCATGAAAAATTAGCATTTTTAAGGCATTCTATAATGAGTGCCATAATGATGCTAAAATTTCGTATGAAGTGCCTATAGAAGAAAGCCAGTCCGTGGAAACTTCTATCTCTCGAAGACACCTTATAGGGATGAGTTCTCCTTTTTGTCTTGTTTTAGGTTCTTGACTGTACTTTAGGAAACCATATTTTCAGAGGACCCATTGTCGATGATAACATCACAAACAGACCCTTCACAATGACCTCTGGTACTAAAGATGTTGCTAAGCCACTTGGGATTAGATGCGGACTTAGGGATAGTCAACATATGACGCACAGTGAGAAGGTTCTGTAAGACATCCTCATCATACTACACAGTTTCTTTCTCTCTGTTGATAAATGAATCCCCTCACTAGACTTCAATGAAGTTTGACCATCTTGTGTAAGAATCCTGGTATGAGCCAAACGTTTCTTTCACCACAATTCTGATTATGCAGAAAAACAGAGAAAGGAAGAGGAAAGTGCACGAGAGATGAGTGACAGAACATAGGTAACACACTAATGACTAAAAAACACAATAACAAAATGAGAAAATTACAACGTAGGCCATTAATAAGTTGTGTTAAAAGGGCACATGTTTGGGATCTGACCCAGATCCGAAACATGTCTATCTTAACATCTTCATCCTCATATTTTGACAACTCGACATTAAGCTCCACTAGGGCAGACTTTTTGTGCGAAGTAGGACATTTTGACTGGACATGACCAAACTCCTGACATCTGAAGCAAAGCAGAGACATGTTTGCGTTACTGGTCTCAATCTAGTATTAATGCAAGGCCTGTTTTGTCACCTGGGGATGTGGATTTGGGTTGGATAGAGGCTTGGAGTTGTACAACTTAGAGGAGCTTGCTCGGGTTGAAGAACTTGACTTGGGACAATAGGGCTGGTCACCCCTAGACAACGAAGACTCTTGTTTTTTGTTGAAGGTGTCCTCTATACACATAGCATAACTACTAGCTTTGTCATTTGTCTCCGATGTGACACAATTGAAAGCATAAGAAATGGAAGGGCGAAGATCAAAAGATATACCTGGTGACCTGTTGGGCGTCAGTCTCCACGAGTTGGATCCATAGTGACAAAAGGTGAAACTTGGCATTGTACTTTGAAGCATGCTTGACTCTTGACGAAGTTTGAGGCACTCTTGGTACACAACAAATCTGATGCGACAAGTTGGGTCTGCATCAACTGCTATAACTTGGTTCACATGCGAATTGTGTCCTATCCCTTTTGTGTTGTTGACTTTTGTAGGTTGACTCACCACATTTGCTCGAGTACCCTGTAGTTTGGTGGAGGATAAGAGAACCCACTGGTGCTCTGGAACATCATGGCAGTCGAAGGTGAATCCTTGGACTCCAATAAGTCACTGCCTCAATCAGGGTGTTGCTATGGGCATTGACCCTCTGTCCGAACTGGTGGGTGCTCCTACATTGCTCGCCTGTGCTGTACCTAGGCACCTGGAGGCGCTCTTGCGATCCCATGGAAGATGAGGGACCAAGATGGGTAGCCTGTGGGTGACCTGTTGGGCTGTATGAACTGGTGCTACTGCTAGGTGTGGAGGATTAGGAATGGGCATTTGAAATGGGGTGTGGTTTGGGTTTTGGGTCTGAGGGATATGTGAGTTTCGATATTGGTTAGGCTGACTTTGGACATTCGGGTAAAGTGTGGCACTTGGATTTGGGTTTTGGTAGGCTGTAGGTTTGGATATGTGATTGGGTTCGGATATGGGTTCATGATTGGTACGGGATTTGGGATTTTGGTCTGGACCCGATTGGATCCAGATCTGACCATTCACTAACTAGACGTTTGTCCAAATAGTGGTAAGTGGGATCTTGAATTGAGTTTTGGGGTTGAAGGCTAAGGCTCGAGCTTGATTGATGGTCCAGATGTGAATGAGCTTGGTTTTGACTCAGCCTAGAATCAAGGAAAGGTATCGCTTAGTTTCAATTTGGGTCTAGGTGGCTCATGGATCACATCTTGGACTAGAAAACAAGCTCTGGATCTATTCCAAGAGTGAGCTTAGGTCAATTCCAAAGGGGCTAGGCTGATTGAGATTATGGGGACTGGACCTGATTCCAAGAACCGGACTATGGAAGCTTGAACCAAATCTTAAAAGAGATGCGGGCTGATTCCCTTCAGGAATTGATTTAGGACCGAACCAGTTCCCTACAAGGAACCAGTTCGGCGCCTACACAACAGTTGGGCAAGGCTTGCCTGATGCTGCTTTAATAGCAGGGGTGGACCCCCACTTGTGGTGTTGAGGGGTTGGTGGGCCGACCCATTGCTGTCGACCAAGGCATTGCCCGATGGTGGGGCTGATCTCCCGTCCGATGTGGGGCTTGCCATTAGGGAAACCATCGGTAGAACAAGTATTTCGGTAGCCCCCTAAGGTTCGCCCAAAACTAGGCTGGTGGAAAAGTTTCCACCAGTAGTTGCTCCTGCGGCTTCTCTGTTAAGTGGGAACCACCCACGGGCACCATCACCTGAAAGGTCAGCAGTCTGCTATTGATACCTTGGGTCCACCGGTTGGCCAAAAGTCTCTCTGCCAATTGCTCCTAAATTCCTCCTTGCCACTGTCACAAAATCACATGTCGTAGAGGGACGATATCAGCCATTGCTTGGGCGTCAAGGACTGGAGCATCTCCCAACATTTATCCTGTACGGTACCAAACTCGACGAGGTCTGGCAATGTAGTCGCGAGAAACTCTCCTCTAAAAAAGTCACCTATCACCTTACTTTGGGTTTCAGCGTTGTCCCTGTTTTGATTCGTTTGCAGATGTTCTTGTTTCCCAATTGCAGGACTCTTTTTGACTTTCTTTGCCAGGTTCAATCAACTAGTTGCCCAACTTCACTGACTGTTTGTCAAACTCGTCCAAATGTTTAGTCAATGCAGTCAGAGATCAATTCTTGTGGACCTGATTTTCTTGGTTTGTTTTTTCAAATTGAGCATAATTTTCCTCTGTGCGTGCCTGTTGGTCAGACATTTTGTCCATTGATTCGATCAAGGCGAAACAAGATCTTCAAGCCTCTTTCTTAAATTTTCTGATTCCTTTTCTTTTGATTTTTCTGCAGCAGCATTCGAGACTTCGATCATCATGAACATCGAGGAGAGACCTGCTTTGATATCAATCTGACGTAATGTTTAGAGATTCTCGCTCTAAATCCTGCGGAAGAACACCACAAAAGCAAGAAACAATAAAAAGAAACAAAGAACAAAGTAAAGGAATAGAAATTAGGACTAAATCTTCAATAATCAATCAAGAAAATCCTCAAACAAACAAACGTGACCCTTGAATAGGGTCTCTCTAACACATGACCTAACAGTTTGGATATTAATCGATCCGGTTCCAAGTGGTCCAAATAAAAAAATAAAATAAGACAAATGCCTAAATGGATCCATGATCCACTAGTCTGCGTATATTATGTACACAATTATTTAGAATATAATTGAAATTTTTCATCCTCTCTCTCTCTTCTCCTTTTCTTCTCTGTCTTGCTGATTTCTTTTGAGAACATAGATAGGTTTTGGGTTTTTGAAGAAGAAACTGCAATCAGTGATAATGGTACTGGTGAATCACTGAATAGGGTTTTGCTGCACTTGGTACTTTTCCAGTATCACTTATCAAAGGTCATTTCTATACAAGGTTGAACTGGGCAAAGCCTTAGATAGGTCAAACTTTTACTCTTTGTCTCTCTCTATCTTAGACTAGTAATTGTTGTCTCGTTAACAAAGCAAGAATTGTGCTCATATTGGAAGATTCAGTTCAAAATATTGTGTTTGCTCATATATTCTTCTTTTCTTGTCCACCATTAATGCATTTGCTTTTCATATCCTTGTTACAATCCGTGGTCCTTAATTGATAATGCTTCTAACATTTTGATATATTCCCCTAGAGGATACGTGATATGCCTTTCCTTCTCAGAAGGTTGATGAGAGAACTCTTGGACCCTCAGAGATCTCTTCCACTTGTCTTCAAGGCCCGGATGATTTTTTCAGTTAAGTTCCAAATGCTCATGGCTTTCTTGGTGTTATGTGGTAAAGCTACTTTATGGTCTTTGTGTTTTCTCTTTTATGTGTGCATTAGTTAAATCTAGATGGTAGATATTTCTATGCATGATGTTGACATGTGGCATACTGTGGTTAAACTATCTTTTTTTCCCCCTAGAATGTCTGCTCCAACTGCATGATTATTGGCTTTGTTTCTTGTATATAAATATGTGCATGAAAGTACTTTTGATGGGTTAACATCACGTTTTACAGCATGATGTTGAGTTCAAGCATGGCTGGCATCTCTGTTCATTCTTTATGATAACCGTACCTTGAATTTTCTGCCTTCATATGGGATAGTGCCGATTTTGTTTTTTAAGGTTATCCTTAGAATCGTTCCTGACAATTAACACTCTTAAATGTACAAACCACTATACAGTTTAGAATCCAGGTTCCATTTTGATAAGTTTAAGCTGTTTCAGTCAGTGGTTTTATCAATTGTTTCAGTCCTCATGGAAGTGATGTATGATTGCAGGTCCTTGTTAGTGTTATATATGTGATCAGTCCTGTCGACATCCTTCCAGAAGGTGCCCTCTTAATAACGAGGCTCTGTTGTTGTATGAAAATGTTCTCTGAAAAAATGTTTATTTTCCTGCAGGAATCCTGGGTATTATTGGTCTTCTTGATGACTGCCTTATCGTGTTGATTGTTTTCCTTCATCTTTGTACCATGTATCGTTCAGCACTTGTATCCCGGCATGGAGGGGCATGACACCTTACTTTGTTCTGGGATATCAGATCTCTTCTATACAATATTAGCTTTCAGGTAATTTCCTATGCTACACCCACGATCAAGAGTTATTCAAATTTTAGTTTAGTTATTTCTTATTGTCACTGATTAAGTAGTTTCATACGATTGGTATTTTATTGTCGGTCATTACCATTAGAAATTGCAACATACTTCTTGTGCCATGAAGTAAAAAGGTACAGCCTAAATCACACAGGTGCTTTGTTTTGGTTGCCACACCTGTGTCAATGTGACCCTGCTGTGGGCGTGGATGCAGCAAAATACTATAAAACTGGAAAAGGTTTAGCCAACGACTCAACCACACCCCACACCTAATGTCAACCCGGCTGTGGATGTGGGAGTGGATGCAGCAAAAAACTGTAAAACTGAAAAAGGTGCAGTCAACTGCATCCCACATCTACGTGACATAAGTATAATTTTTTTGTGTATATATTGCAAAATTTTAAATTTACCGAGTTTTACATAATAATTCATTATTTTGTCCTTTGATGTAGTTAATGGTACTTTAATGTTGCAGTTAGCAGCAAAGAAGATCAACAAACTTAACTGCTCATGTTAAACATGTGTTGTTGCTTTGGAAAATGTAGCCCTTCTCTGACGCTCATCCTTGTATGAAAAAATAAATATAGTCTGACGATTATTTAAAACCGTCACTTTTTCAAAAGATATCGAATATAACGTGTTGCTGGGACGATGATGATGGTGCAAATGAAATCCATTCATTTGTGCTCACTCATGCAGAAGTTAATTTGATTCTGGAAAAGTTTCTTTCCTTTCATTCGAGAGGATTCTTCCAGAAAGCCTGACAAGAATGACCTGAATATTCAAGATGAGGATGTGCTGTTAGACTGTGTTTGATACCCAGCTATGGGCATCCAAGAATGTGGATCCACTGGATTGAAGATCTAGTATTCAGATTGAATTGAAAAGGGAATATTCTGTTGACGTGTGATTATGAAAGAAAAGTCAAATCGTGTTCAAGAGGAACAGTAATGTTTTGTTTCTAATTAGCTGCCAGAGTATTACAGTCAGTTTTTGCACATGCTTTGTCACCTGCTGTGTCAAAGTTGTCTGCAAACTTGGCCTGTTTGATGCTCCTTGATGTCATGGTCATCCAATTGACAACAATCTCTCTCTCTCTCTCTCTCTCTAGCTTCATGTGCAGCTTTTCCAGCTTTGACTGTGTGGTATTTTTCACAAATCTAACTGCACAGACGGATATGAAATGTTTAAACTTATTGCATTGAAAAAAATTGTAAAAAATGGATGTGTGGTACAAAATTAATGGCTTTGGTTTTCTCCATGAAATTTAATCTAGGCATCATATTTTCATGATTTTTGTTTTTCATTCCTATATTGTCAAAACACTCTGCATCTATCTATGTGGTTCAATTTGTTAAAAATAACTTAAAAACACGAGGAGGCAAAATTGGAGCCATGTGCATTCTATATTTTGCTTGATTTTTCTTTTCATGCTTCTGAATAATGGTATATAAGAACTGGAAACCTGGGACAGGCCTCTAATTTAGTTTGGAATTGCAGGTTGGTCTCCTCTGACACAAGCATCTCTTCTTATTCGGTCAAACTTTTGTAACTTCTTAGTTGTGTTGAAGGCGAAAAGATTGTGCAGGAATAAATTTTGGGGTTCTTGGCAGTCTAATGTGATACATTCAGAGTCAGTTTTTTTCCCCGCTTTTTGTTTGGGTCATTTGTCTCCTCCGGTCGGTAGCCCTTCCCTCAAAGTCAACAAGAAACGCTGTTCATAGTTGGGGGTTCGTCCATGTTGTACCTAAGTGGATATTGGGATTATACATGTGTAGAATGTGCAGAAAAGTAGGTACAGATTTGCATTGTTTTCTGCATCATTTTGTACTATAAGGACAATATTCGCATATATCTCGTTAATAAGCTTTGATGCAAATTTCATTTTGTATTTGTCTGATAACTCTATATTATCTTTGTGCTTTCATGACAAAGTTCATTTATTACGTGTTCTCAACAATCAAGAACCATCATCTTTCAATGAGGCAATACAGTATCAGGAATGAAGAAATGCTATGGATGCTGAGCTTCGAGCATTAGAAGCAAACTCTACTTGGGAAATCACTTCTCTTCCATAGGCAAAAAACTCATTGGTTGTCATGGGGTTTACAAAATCAAGTATAAAGCCGATGGATCCATTGACAGATATAAGACACGACTTGTTGCTAAAGGATATACACAAACCGAAGGCATCAACTACACTGAGTCTTTTTCTCTCGTTGCCAAAATTACAACTATTTGATGTCTTCTTTCCATTGCTGCTATTAAAGGATGGTCTCTTTATCAAGTCGACGTCAATAATGTCTTTCTTCATGGAGATTTGCAAGAAAAAGTCTATATGTCTCTTCCACCTGGTTTTACTTGACAAGGGGAGAACATTGTCTGTCAGCTTAAGAAATCTCTTTATGGGTTGAAACAGTCATCTCAGAATTGGGTTTTTAAACTCACTTAGTTCCTTTAACACCACCTAGATTTTTCCCAATCTAAGGCAGATTACTCCTTATTCTCTAAGGTTAACAAGCATGGCAGTATTTTTATTGTGGTATATGTTGACGACATTATTATTGCAGGAGACAATCAACAAGATATTGATCAGTTGAAAGTCATCATCAATGATAAATTTCAATTGAAAGATTTGGGAGAACTAAAATATTTTTTGAGAATTGAAGTTGCAAGATCAAAACGTGAAATTTTTCTTTCTCAAAAGAAATATACAATGGACACTCTCCAAGAAGCTGGATATAGTGGGGCTAAACCGAGTGACACACCAATAGAACAACATCTAAAGGTTGATGACGAAAAAGGTCAATTGTTAGAAGTCCCTACCTTCTTCAGAAAAATCATTGGTCGCCTAGTCTATGACCATCATGCCACCAGATATTATTCTTCATAGTGTTCACATTTTAAGTCAGTTCATGGCACACTCAAGAACCACTCACTTGGAAATGGCTTTTTACATCCTTCGATATATTAAATCATCGCCTGGACATAGTATTCTCTTGTCATCTAATAGCAACATTGTTGTTTTAGGATTTTGTGACTCGGAGATTAACTTCTGGATTTTGTATATTTATGGGAGACAACCCAATATCATGGAAGATCAAGAAGCAATCCACTGTATCAAAGTCTTCAGTAGAAGCAGAATATAGAGCTATGGCTCTAGCTACTTGTGAAATGACTTGGATGAAATATATTCTCAAAGATTTTGGAATCATTCATGAGCAGCCTATGAAGTTACATTGTGACAATAATGCATCAATACATATCGCTGCAAACCCAGTATTTCATGAAAGGACTAAACATATAGAGATCGACTGTCACGTTGTCCGCGAGAAAATTCAAAGTAAAGAAATCTGCACCAAACACGTAAACTTTGAAAATCAAGTTGCTGATATTTTTACAAAGCCTTTGGGAAAGGAATCATTTTTCAAGTTAAGACTTAAGAGGTACGTTGGCCTCAATTGATCCTAGAGCTCCAATTTGAAGGGGAGTGTTAGACATTATGCAAATCTAGTCAATATGGAAAGTTGTATCTCACCAAAATCTCACCGTTGTAATATCTTTTCAAGATCTCACCGTTGTAAAATCCTTCTTTTATTTCCTTTTTCTGAGAATGAGATAACGCTTGGACGTTGTGATCACTCTTGTATAAATATTGTAATTTGTTTACAATGAAATCATCAAATTCTGGTTTTGCTCGGTTTATTGTTTATCAAAAATTGTTTTTTGGGCTCAATTTCAGATTTTGAATTGGAATTTTGATTTGGATCCCTGATTGACTTCTATGGAATGGGTTTTAGTTAGGCTGAAGTTTGCTGGTTTATCTGCTACCGATTTTGGCACCACTTTTCTTCTTCTATTTCTCTTTCTATTCTTTCCGTCGTCTTCATTTTGAATTTCATTCTTTTGGAATAAAATTTGAAAAAAAAAACTACACATGGTTAGACCTATAGCACCGAAAACAACTTAGCAAGTCACTATCATGCCTCATATGACTTCAGCAATGTACACAGGAAAACATATGAAGGCACTAACATGGTGGTGATAGTTGCATTGGCATGTTTCATGTTTCACTTGTCTGCCTCACCACATTACTTCTTGCCCAACAAAGGAAGGTGAATGCAATATTGATTACTTAATAAAGATGATGATGATTCATGAAAGGTCAATGCAAAAACCGCTACTCAGTTTCTATGTCGTCTTCAAACAAAATGTTGTTGTCTTAAGCAAACACACATGACTAGTACATATGATCGTATGTTTTTGATCTATTATATTGATTATATTCCCACAGACCAAGACCAAATATATTAAATCTATAGCCTCGATGTGTGATGAATATGATCCTAACTTGGTTTGAGCTCACTCTATCTTGTTGAACTCAAATTGAGCACTAGCATATCAAACATAAAGTGAGTGAGACAGGAGCGACTCAGCGGATCGAAACTCGGCAGGTGGTGGTCAATGATAAACCCCATGGGAAAACCTTGGTGTTTGTCTGCAAACTGCAATGTAATGACATAAATGCTAAAATTATTTCTCTCATATTTAATTTCGACATATGAGCTAATTTGAACAATCCTCAGGAGTAAATGGGAAATACTATAGCTCGCAGACGCTAAGGAGAAGATTCCTTCTATTTGCAGATGACCTCACATGTTGGGGGCTGAACAAAGAAGGTACACCAAAATTTTGGTTACCAAATTACCAAAACTCACCTGCTGATGCCTGAAAACAAAACCCCTTTCATTTGGAAAAGAGAAAAAGAGAAAAAACTTACATGAGAAAAGTAACCAACCATTTCTTTTGTCCGAAGAGGTTGACTTACTTTAATTTTGACCCCCATCGGCGCAAACTTTGGACCATTTACCAAGTTGGAAAAAAAGAACCCAATTAAAGACTTTCAAGCAAAGGCTGCTTTAGGTTTCAAACTAGCACATTCCTTCAACTATTATAGGCTGTGTCCAGGGCTCAAATCTGCTGGCTTAAAATGATTAAAATACCCTTTATGACAAAAGCCAAAGGTTTCCCCATAAAGACAAAAAAAAAATAAAAAAATGAAAAAGACCCTCACACTATGGTGGTTTGTGAAGGATTAAACAGGGCAATGCTTGTTCTTATCAAACTTGAAATGACTAAAAGACCCTTTATGAAGAAAAACAAAATAATTTTGATAATGATAAAATTATCCCTCACATAATCACTCGGGTAGCCGGTGGGTGGTCAACCACGGCCGAACACCCACCTCCCCCGTCTTCATAGTCAGAGGTGTAATTCTTGGATTTGCGAAAGACCAACAAACAAAGGGCAAACTCCAAATTCTTCAAGGTTGTGGGAGCCAAAGGAAATATTGGTGTTCGATCAAGAGGAGTAAGTCATGGGGGCAAGTCTGTCTCATCATAATTGGCATCCAACTGAATTTTCCTTACACCTTACAAGTACAGACGCAAACTTGGAAGAAATTTGTGCCTACCACCAGCACCACCAATTAAGGACTGTTCTTCTAGAAACTCAAATACAAGAGGGAAAAGGCCTGGAGCTTCTAGATGTCTGGTGGCGTCGAGTGTGAACGGGTTGGATTTGCACTAGATTCAGGTGGGTCCAGACTTAAATTCTGTGTCCAAGATGTTTACATTAGGTCCGGACCCGGGTCCATTAACCCTACTTATATTAAGAAGAATATTCCGTTTCTAGAAACGTCACACCTGCTATATATACCAGATCTTGCCGCGCCCAAGAATGATACATAAATCAATTACAAACTGTACAACTCCAATTCTCCTAGTACATCTCCATTAACATATCCAAATTAACCAATATCTATCCATTTGAGCACGGGTCGGGTTTGGGGAAAATTTGGCCGACCTAGTGATTGGCATAGATGCTGGGATGATGCTGAGCATTGGAAATCTATATAGGCTAAAATAAGCCCATTGAGAGAGAGAGAGAGAGTAACACTGGATCATGTGTCGATATGCAAATGGTTTGTATGTCAGTGCTACTCTTTACCAAATTTGTATTAGATTGGTCCCTATGAATTTGGATCAACATCTAGACTCGAATTCAAGCTTCAAAGCTCTCAGTTCAGATCTGGCTGGTATCAGTCAGATACCGGAGGCGGATTCAAATTCGGTTATGAAATTGCACAGTGCAGAACTCAACTCTGAATAACAAGCAGATCCCCAACTTTGATTACCAAATCCAAGTAACGGAGATTCAAAATAAGATGGGTTCCGGTCCATGTGCATCAGCAATCATGTGGCGTGGCGTGGGGGCCAGTGAGTGGTCGGTGCAGAGCGGCGGTGGCTGGACCAGCCATTGTCTGCCTGAGAGCACCAAAAGGAAACCACCCGGCAATTTGGCCTTTTTAAAAAGGACAGACCCACCTACCTACCACCCATGACCCTCCGTCACTGCTTGCCATTCACCTTCCTCCTTCCCTCCCTCCTTTTTCTTCTCCAACCACTCATCAGACCTTTCTCACCAACTCATGCCAAGTATTCAGAAAACTACTTCTTCTCGACCCTTTTGGATTTCCAGACACTCTTCTTCCCTCCTCCTTTCCACCTCAATCAGCTCATAATAAATCCCCACAGCGTCTCTCTTCTACAACCTTCCAGCCATTACCACCTCCTTCCTTCCCCTCAACACCCCTACATACTTCATCTCTCCCTCTCTCTTTCTCTCTCTCCCCCCCCCCCCCCCCCCCCCCCCCCCCCCCCCCCCACGTCTGCGTGTGTGTGTGTGTAAAGG
>JAANDH010000702.1:1974-35946 GCA_011799765.1 Nymphaea thermarum | reverse complement strand
ATCTTCTCTCTCTCTCTTCCTCTATGCTTTTGTCTCTCTGCCGCCTTGTTGGTATCCTCAAACTGAATTTCGTTCTTCTTCGTGATGTGAAAGGACTGCTGAGGTGTGGGAAGAGTTGCAGACTGAGATGGATCAACTACCTAAGGCCTGACCTCAAGAGGGGCAACTTCACGGAGGAGGAAGATGAGCTCATCATCAAGCTCCACAGTTTGTTGGGCAACAAGTAAGCCTTCATATCAGAGCCACTGATCTTCCAAAACCTCTGTTCTTATCTTTGTGCCTCATTCCCTTCGATGCCTATGTTCACCACCATGAAGAAACTGTTCGAGGAGTTCTTCTTCTTCTTCTCCACCTCATGACCCATCTATGTGTTAATCATTCAATGGTTCTGCCTGCAATAACTAGCAATATAATGGCAGTAGTTGTGGGCAGCTACAGCTAGCCTTCCTTTTATCTGAACTCTGAGTTTCTAGCTAACCTTAGTACCTAAGAGTTGCAGAAGATTGAAAGGCACTATAAAACTATGCTCTTGCCTTCTCACAGTTAAAGAATATACCAAACAACAGAAGAAGATATGGTTGAAGTACTGAGTTTGTCTACTTTGCTACAAATGTTTTAGGTGGTCACTCATAGCAGGAAGGCTGCCAGGAAGAACAGATAATGAGATCAAGAACTATTGGAACACACACATCAAAAGAAAGCTCTTGAACCGAGGCATCGATCCACAAACGCACAGACAACTCAACCAACCGCACTCTCTGGCTGCACCGTCCCAGCTGGAGCCAACCACAGGTTTTCTGCCTAAGACCAAGATGGCAGATTTGAGCAATTACCAGAAGAAAACAGATTCTGCTGAGAAGTCCAGCAGTGGGATCAGCTCGGAAGACGAAGCACACTCCATGAAGAGATTGGACCTCAATCTGGACCTCTCTATCAGTCTCCCATTCTCGCCAGAGCCCGTGGTTTCCGACCGGCAATTTTTCCAGCCGCCGACAATCGTAAGCTCGGATATCTTCCACAAGTCCACGGCTGTATGTTTGTGTTGCAGTATTGGATTCCAAACTAGCAAAGACTGTAAATGCCAATCATCCCCAGATGCTAATCAAGTTGCAGGTCTAAGATACTTTAGACCATTTGAGGCTTAAGTGAATTCGACTATTCAATCCCCTTATTTCACTGGTTCCTTTATAGTTGTCTTTCACAATGGAGATCGGAAAGCGTTAATCTTCAAACGCACAATCGGGAAAACCAAATTAACGATTCCAGATCTCATTTCTTTTCTTATAGACCTTCTACTCCCCATGCAAAGCTAGCAGAAATTAAGCTGGTGGAAGAAGAAATGATGTGCCTCACCGTGGGCAATACAGGAGACCACTGATGGGTACCTGTGCAAAAAAGAGGATTAGTTGGTGTCACCATGACTTGCAATCTCCTTTGTTGGTGAAGTCGTCATCAAACGTCTGCCAATCAACAAAATGCACAGAGACAATTAAACAAATCAACACTTGTCTGATCCACCTCCCCTTGGTAGACTTTGCCTCAAAACTTTGGTAGGTGGATTTTTATGTCTGATCCTCGATCCTCAGACCCTCTTCAATTGAAAACCCCGTGGTGCTTTTTTGATATTTTAACAAGCAGATCAAGCAGACAATTACAACCCACACATTGTAAACTGCGCTTCACAATTGTCAGCTAGAACTTCACCGAGACTTCTTGGGCGGTAAAGGTTTCTGAGATTAAATTAAGCCTTCAGGTAGGAGATTTGTGTTAATTGGGAAGCAAATCACAGGTGTATCAAATTAAACCAATTTAGTCAAGTCTTCCACCTCGGAAGTGGTTTGTTTTGTCACAGAGAAAATCAGATGGTTGTATTTCCAATTTAGAGAGCTTTACTGAAAAAGCATGTATAGGTAGCTGCATGTGAATGGGTCCTGACATTGAATCCACCATGCAGTCTAATGTCCTTCATTCAACAAACGTGTTACATGACTGAACTTTTCAATGGGAGTGAGGACGGGACATGAGAGGACCCATCCTCCCAGCACCCTAAAAGTAGATGGCGAATAGGTTCACAATCTGGCTTTTAATGAGATCAGCGGTAGCCTAAGATGTGGATCAATCAGCATTCGTTATAAGATGAAAATCATTTCAAATCTATATTGCAAAATCTTTTAGATCTGATCTTGGATCTGCCCCTGGGCTCTATCAAGCGAGGTATCTGATATCTGCGGACTTTAGATCCATGAAAGGCCAGCACATGAAGGGCGTGTTTGTTAAACTAAGGATCTATGCTCTATGTCACCATAGTGCAGGGTGCGGGTGCCAGAACGGCACATCTCAAAAAAATTAGGTGCGGCGGTGCGACGAGGGTGTTTTATTATTATTATTTTTTAATTTATTATATATATAACAGAATAAACATATTATTATAATTTAGTTATTAATGTATATAACATACTTGAATAATTGTATTGCATAAGAAAATATCAAAACAACATATATTATACAAGTAATTTAGTAATATGACATTTTAACTGGGCTCGGGTGTGAGTCAAAGCCGCACCCATGTCCGGTGCGCACCCGACTCGATGCGAACTCCGGTGCGGCAGTAAAATACAAGGGTCCAGTGACTTAGTCTATGCTCGTTCATCCCATATCCTTGGGGATCTTAGATGGATGGATCGGAGGTCCGACCTCAAATCAGAGGTTTTTAGAGGAAAACATCGATTTAAGATCCACGTTTATGACGGTAAAGCTTAGACTGCACTCAAACTCAACTCATGTGAGCTCGGCTCAAGCTCGAGACGTTATTGAGTCCGAAACATTGGCGGCGCTAGGTGTGGGCATGCGCGATTGCCCATACATGGATGGCCGATAATTTAGTGTATGTACACACCCGTGCCTCTACATAATCTACTTTAGTTACATACATATTGGTGCCTCTCAAATCTAATATTTTTTCAGGAATCTAAATTTGGTCACTGCATATTGCTGCCACTTCAACCAAACATTTTGGTTGTATATAACACGCATGTTCCACGCTTTCAATGTAAAATACGTTGTTTGGATGGTGGACGTACGGCAATTTTGTTCTCCTGGCCCATTATGTTCTGGTCGTTTTCTGCTGATTAAAATAATATTGGAAACCGGCTGGGCCAAGCCGAGCTCGAGCTAGGCTATATCAGACTCGAGCCGAGTTCGAGTAGGGTTGGCTAGACTAGTGGATATCACCCTTGGTAGACCATTAGAACTATTCAAACTAGTTAACTAGGACTTTCGAACAAAAACTCAATCTTGGGCAATATCTGCCATGATTCAAACTTTGGCTATAGATTTCCATGCCAAACGCAGATCAAAATTCTCTATGATCGGATCCCATCTCGTGAGTTCTTCACATATATGCACGAAGCACATCCAAACAAAGGAACAAAGCAAAAGACTGAGAAGAGTTTATAGAAAATGAGAATGGCAGAAAACTCGGTACAAATTACAAGAAGATATATATTTTAGTCTAAAGGTATTCCATGTGAAAAGAAAACACATGCAGAACGAAACATGCATTTGGAATCATGTTGCTCCTGTATTGCTTTTCCTACCTACTCACCATACTATATAGAAATCAATATTTGTGGGGCACACCCAAACTCAGGTCACTTTGCTGGAAAGGAGGAAAAGATGCCTAACCTTTGAGAACTACTATATATTTTCCAACCACACATTTCTCTTGACATCATTCATGGACTCATTAATGCTCAACCATTATTGATGAGAAGATGCTTCCATGGATGTTCTCTCATCCTATTGGTCCACGAAGCTTTCTTTTTCTTCACCCTTTCCTTCACCTTTTCTCATGCCTTGAGAGACATAAAGCTGGTGGATTTGCATATTGTAACTCAGTCCATTCAATTCCCCTCAGCTCTATTTTTATGGGTTTTAAAGGGTGGGCCCTATAGGCAATTTAAAGGAAGAGGAGTAAGTTTTCGCTCATTGAACACAAGTCTCCCCATCCATTCCCTTGCTCCTAAGGTCCAAAACTGCGTTAGTGCTTTGTATAGAGCACCCACCAGTACGCTATTTTGTTGACACCTATCTCACTCAAACTCAGTGGTAGAGCCAGAAAAGTTAGCTGGAAGGGTGCACTTGTTTAAACAAACTCAAATCTGATGGTGTATATATATATATATATATATATATATAAGCTGGTGTGGACAACTGCCCACAGCAGCCACAATGTGGCTACGCCACTGCTCGAACCATGTCACTTGAACCAACCGCCTACCAACCACTGGCTGGAAGCTGTGGTGTGCTAACTCCTTGGGTTATGTTAGGCTGCATTTTAACTGTGTTTATATGAAAATACTGCTTGGAACAAGCCTAAGATGGTTCGGGTGAGGCGTAGGGACCAAATGAACTGGAGTGGCTGCAGACAAGGGCACGACCTTGAGATCCGAATTACGCCGACAGTATCTATGAATATGAAATTTCTTCAATAGATTGGATCCAATTTGAGCCACCGAATCCAACCAACCAGGTCTGGGCCGGGTCAAAGTTATCGCACATGAATCTCTGCCCCCACGCCACCATGATTCGGTACTCTCCAATAATAGAAAACAGCGACCACACGTTATTATAACTTTTTAAATTAAGGGAAGAAAGGAGATATAAGCTACCAACTAGGCCCCATGGTGCAGCGGCATGGCTCTGAAAGTAAAGTGAAAGAATGTAAAAAGGAAGAAACAACATGTGCCGTGGTAGTTGGTCATTGTGAGCAGATGACGTCTGCAAGGAGGCAGAATTAAATATGTACTCATTTGAACGTCTCTCTCTCTCTCTCTCTCTCTCTCTCTCTCTATATATATATATATATATATATATATATATATATATATATATATATATATATATATATATATATATATATATATATATGTGTGTGTGTGTGTGTGTGTGTGTGTGTGTGTGTGTGTGTGTAATAATAATAATAAGAATGAATTAACCTAATACCGAAGTGAGATTAAATTTGGAAAGCTTCACTTATAAATTTCAGATATCGATTATGAAAAAGGAAGAAGAAATGATAAAGGAAAAAAAAAAGCATGACAAAGATAATGGAAATCTGATTAAATATACTTTTCAAACATACACATATGAAAAAAAAAAAACTTGGTTGAGCTAATGCGTGTACACTTGGTAAATGTAAGTCTATACGAAATGATTATGAGTCATTCAGTGTTTGCAGATTTGGTAAATATAAAAAGTATACAAAATGATTGTGAGTTACTTGATTAATTTAATTGATAATTCAGAATGTGTTACTTATAAACTTAACTTTTACAAAAATACATAAAAACTTATATTTTAACTTTTTTAAGAAAATTATTTTCATTCTACTATACTTTGTGAATTACCAATTAATTTTCTCGCTGAGCTTATAATTAACTTACAAAGTTGAATTTTTATTATGCGTTCCAATTGCACGGATAAAACAGTTGTCGAATGACTTCCCTTTTCCTTAAACAACATCGGCTTATCAATTTTTTTTTCTCACATCTCATTGAATAATGAAGATAAAAACAACATCGGCTTATTTTGTGTGTGCATGTGCGCTTGTGTGTGCATATGCATGTGTATGCTATTGTTTACATTGGGTGTGGTTAAGCATAGTTGGTCAAATTAATGACATGATGAAAATGTGCCCTTAGTTCAATTCCATAGGCACTATGTTAGCTCCTTTGTTGTAAGGGATAAAGATACTCATATTATGTCTTCACTAGGCATCAACGCGACCCCGGAAAGGAGAGAGGGCTTCGACACTTTTCCAGCAGTGGCGGAGCCAGTGTGGGGCAGGTGTGGGCGTCTGCCCACGCCAGCCCAAAAATTTTCAAACAGCCCAAATATTTTCAAAATATGTGAATCTTAAAATATGTGAATATCTCAACAGCCCAACTATGCTTCTTCCTCCCTCTCACTGCGCTGCCCACGCCAGCCCAAAATATCCTGCATCTTTGGTTTCACCTGCATCCAAAATATTTTCAAAAGCCTTCTACATCCATCTCACTGCCCTGCCCACGCCAGCCCAAAATATACTGTCCCCGCCAGCCAATTTTTCTGGCTCCGCCACTGTTTTCCAGGCGACATGTTGTAATCTTCTTGATCGTTTGATAAAATGAACGATGATCTTGAGAATGTGATTTGTTAAATCTTTTTTGCAGCAATACTTTCTATGCCCAACTTGCAGTATATCCTTCAGCCGTGCTTCTAGAAGTGAAGCACCTTAGGTCAGCACAGTCGTTCCCACCTTCAAATTGAACACATCCTAACGTCTTTCTTTTGCCCCTGCAACTCATCTGCTTGCGGGGGTCAAACGTCACTGAACAATAATGTGAAATTGGTAGTTGATTTTAACCCACCTAAACGAAGCATCTCTCTCTCTCTGGATATCTTTCTCTATCTAGCATACTTAATTGCGGCACATTCATACGTTATCTTTCATTAAACGCTAGAATAAGAAACGATATGTTGATGGGTGATACATTAAGCATACATGATAAATTTAAAGTATAGAAATCAACATGATGATGAAGTGTAAATAGTTGATAAAAGGTGTCAGGTAGGCGCTTTCTTTCCTGCTGGAAAGGTCGGCAAGCTATGTCATCCGCTTAATATGCTTACGGTCAACCACTCAGCTCTCATGCGTTCGGCCTCCTTCTAGAAACTTATGGTGGCGCATATTTGAATATACCGGTTGTTCTTCATCAACTTTCAACCAACATAACCTCCATCTCATGTCCACTATAGTTAAATAATAAAGTCAACCGCATCAAGTTTGTTTGTCAATAAACATGACATCATATATGTGTATAAGACTTCAAATCTGCCCAAAGCAGTGACGGACCAAAGGATCTTCTTGTTGGGGAGCTAGAAAATTTTTTATTTTCAAAAATTTCACAGGAGATAAATTAAATCTTTGGAAATTTACAATGTAAAATTTTGATTTTTTTTTTTTTTTTTTAATTTCCTGGGGCGCCATGCCCTTCCCCCTCCTCCGCAGCTCCACAAAAGCTGGATGTTGTGAGATGGATTTTTTTTTTTTTTTTTAAATAGTTGCTCTGGGAGTACTAGCGGCAGTTCATGATGCATGCAGCGATGGTTTATACCACTTTTTGCAACGGTTTATTGTGTCTTTAAAGAAGGGTTTTAAAACTGTAAATATTCGATGAAATCCGGGCTTCCGGCAAAACTTGAATTCTCCTAGGATGAGGGTTCAAATATATCCTATGTCAGAAGTTGAATGAGTAAAACTACAAATTTGTTGCATGAGTATTAGGGACGTCGGTGCATCAAGAAATTCAGAGCATGACAGAGCAAACGGATATACAATCTAGAGCTGAGTTGATTATGGTGGGCAAAATCATGTTGATTAAAAGGGAAAGAGAATTAAGGAAAGAAGAAATCAAGGATCCCTTGATTATAGGGATAACAAAAGGGAAACTGTCAAACCAACAAAGAAAATTCAATCCCAACTCATGGAACAATCAATCTGTAAACCAAAGAAAAGATATCTTTCTAAGAATGACTTGATGTAAATTTTCTATATATATTAGTGAAACCTCACCCAAAGAGATTATGGAGTGAGAGAGCATCATCGTGGATGTAGGAGGACAATACTCTGAACCACGTTAAATTGTGAGTGTTCTTTTTTTTTTTAATGTTTCTACCTAGGCTTGGTTCTTAACATGGTATCAGAGAGGTATATTTTGTCATGTTTATTGACATCTGAAATTTGTAAATGAAACTTTCCAAATTTAATCTCACTTCCGAATTAGGTTAACTCATTATTATTATTATTACACACACACACACACACACACACACACACACACACACACACACACACATATATATATATATATATATATATATATATATATATATATATATATAAAGAGAGAGAGAGAGAGAAACGTTCAAATGAGTACATATTTAATTTTAGGTCCTTGCAGACGTCATATGCTCTCAATGACCAACTACCACGGCACACCATAAATCATTGCTAGAGTTTAACTCACGTTCTCAACCCATGACCAATATGAGCCCGAAGCTTCCTTCGAAACTTCTTCGCAGTGGCTTCGTCCCATGCCTCATTTCATAGTTTTATAAAAAATTTGCTTGTGTAGGCAATCTCTTTGAAGTTAACAGCTCGCATGACATATTTTCATGTATATACATGAGTAAGTTCAATGTTACTCACCTCACTAATGAGGGCCATCTTATCTATCATGATAGACAATTGAGAAAAAAAACGAGGAACATAAAGTGTGAGCAATATTAGATGATGAAAATGTCCACCATATTGTTCGTTTTGTTTTCATCTCAACTGTCTTTCATGATGGATCTGGAAGTTATCATAAGTGGGTTGGATGACTTTAAATAACTATAGTAACTATTCAACAAATGTAAACAAACACAATTGCATGGATGAATGCAAAAGGTGGAAAACTGTATAGTTAAAGTGATTGTGAAAGTTCAATGTGTGGATCAGCAGGTTTTGTAAGAATTTTAAGATTAATGGTCTTAACTTTGTAAAATGTCAAAATTATATGGTTAAGGAGATTATGAAAGTCCAATGCATGGATCAGATTCCATACGGATGTTAAATTCAATGGTTTTAACGTCCTCGACTAATAAATATGGATGACAACGTTTTCAATTTGAGTCAGTCATACCTTTATCGTTTCGGTTTATCGAATCTCACATATGTGGATTCAAATATGAATGCAAAAAAGTTGTATCTCATTCTAATCTAATTTTTAAACTCACAAACTGTAGCCAGTCTGAATCGAGCTGTCATTTACACATCCAAATCTTAATCCAAACCCAACTTTTAGATACACAATCGAACTCCACCACATACATTAATATGTTAAAAGCCGACCTTCATAATGTGTGAATATTAGACATGGGATATTCAGCAAAAATTGATTCCAAATACAAATGCAGTCACACATTTATTTAAATCGAATCTGAAAATGATTAAATGTCATTGTCAAATTCGAATGTAATAAGATTTCTTAACAAAACGATAAATTTTTTTCCATATCCAACCTTTTAAAAGCATGCAGTCAGTGAAACCATTAAAGGGAAGTTGCAGACCTCCTAAATTTTTCGACCTTTTGAGAACAAAAAAAAATGTATAGTTACATTTTTGAAAATTTTTAATTTGGCACGTGTAAAAATTTTAAAAAAATATTGTTGGGCCCCTGTACACATTTGGAAAATATTATCTGTCCTTTCACCTCTCCAACCCCCTCCCCCTTCTAACAAAAAAATTACCGCTTTGCCCCTGCCCTAAATTAACATAAATTATGTTGATAACACTATGTTTAGGGAAGACAATGTATAACTACTCCAAAAGTCACATGTATAACTACTCCAAAAGTCACACAATCTAAAGCAAGCGAAGCATAAGTTTTCTCAACCTGAGTAGGAAGGGATGAATGAATCTTCACAAAGGGAACAGTGTCAATTTCAACTTTATTAATTGCTACCAGAGTGCATGGTCTGTGACATCAAAACGCCTGCACATTACAAACATTACTCTTTCAATCATGCTGCATATTTATTAATATGAACTCATCAAACACGTACGCCCACTGTTTCTGAGTATATTTCAATAAAAAAGCTTGCAATCATTGATCCACCGGCAATCGGCAGCTTATTCAAGCCATATGTATTTTCCTTTTAACTGTAGCTCTTCACATGACATAGAATGATACTGTTGAGGATGCCTCTATAGTTGCGTGCTCTTCTTTGGCTTCTTGGCTCTCAATGAATCTAATGCCGTTTTTAATAGACTCAACAGTACCCATGAATTATAAACGTTAAATTATAAAATCAGATTCTGTATAACTTCAAAAATGAATGGCATTATTGTTCTTAGTTCAAGTGATCTCATTTAAACATTGAATTTTCAAAAAAAATTTAGATTTTCATACATTTTGGGGTAGTTTGGCATCAAAGACACCTTGAATCTGCCCCAAAGACTGGAGCAGGTTCCCGATCAAACAGCCTTAATAATGGGACACTTACAAGGTATTCTTGCTGCCAAATGACTTATTTGTCTGTGTGTATCTATTATTTGGTTTTAAGGAAACTACTCCCAGGCCAAGAGATATCTATCGTTCTTTTGAGTGGCATAAAACCTTGAGATTAATACCTATGCAAAACGAACTAGCAACTTTTCTTATATAAGCCGTTAACCTCACCAGTAATGCCAAATTATTTAGGACATTTTTGTGTACATCCTTAATTTTTTTTTTTTATAAAAGAAGGGAGAGAGAGACACAAATATGAGGCATATTTTGTTGGAAAGCCATGATGTGGAGATTTAAAATTGTGTATATCCAAATATGCCTCTTACTCATGCCTACAGGCATCCTAAGCTATTTTTCGTAAATGCAACGATTGGTAGTAAGAAAAAAAATATGAAAATTTAACAAATATTAAAGAAAAATAAAAAAAAATGATGCCACTATCAGTTCTATAAGCTGAGCAATCTGTCTGTTATTTTTTTTTCATCATATTTTTCAGTCACATAAGCATAAACATGTTCAATTCATCGATCCATGAGTTAGATTTGCAAACAATAACATTCATTCTGTTCGAAAGTCCAATGGGCACAAAAGACAACATACAAGCGAGAGATAAATTGAACAAGCACTTAAAATCCATAATCAATCCACATCCACGGCTGTTCAGACACTTCCTACCAATTTAAATTTAATAACTTAAGCCTAAGGAGGCAGCTCAATGCTCTCCTTTGTCAGATGTTGTTAGATAGCTAAAATTTTAAAATTTTGTCACTAAAAACTAGTTATTGGATTAGTTTAGTGATGCTTTCTCGTGCAGCGATGGTTTGTGGTGGCTTTAACCATGCCTACTTGGGTTTGCCCGATGGAGCTCGATTTGACCCAATTAATTTTTTATTATTTTTATTTAATAATAATATATATTTTATTATTAAAAATGTATTTTATTTTCAAAAAAATCTATTTTATATTTAAAAAAATATTTTTTTTTTATTTTAATCTGGCCCGGGCTCGGGTTTCGGGCGTCAGGCCAGCCCGATGCCCAGGCCTAATATATATGCTGGTACTGGGTGGAGGCATGCCACTGATTCTATTCACATGAGCGTCGACCTCCAGTAGAAACCAATGCAAACATAGGCCGTGGACCTGAAAGTGTTAAACCTAGAGGGCGTTTGGCAAGAAGAATGTTCTTTGGAATTCAGTGTTCTATGGATGTCTTCTAAATAAGGGTGTTGAACGGCTTGTGACAACTCGGGCTTGATTTGAACCTCTTCAGTTAAGTTTGATTTGAGCTTTGACTTGTTTATTAGATGAGTTGAGTTTGAGTTAACGAATAGACTCATTTAAATAAATGAGTCAAATTTGAGTAAGTCGGGCTCGACACGCGTGAACTCGATTAAGCTTGTGGCAAGAGAACATGTAGAAGGCGTTTCACAATAACATCACAAAAAAGAATACATATTGGGTTTCCTTGAGTTCAACCCTGGTCTTTTTCACACATTAAAGAAAAAATAGTTGGTTTGAGCTTAACCAAGCCAAGTTTGAGCCTTTTTAAGCACAAGCTGAGCAGAGCCCAAGCTAGTCAACTTGAGCGCAACTCGAAGTTCTCAAGTTTGGTCCTTTTGACATTTGGACATAATTGAAGCCAACCCAGTTTTGTTCAAACTCGGCTTGTGAACAACCCTAGTTCCAAGTATTGTTTCCAAGGGTGGAGATTTTCTATTACCAAACTACTTCTGTCGACGGTTTTATACAAGCCATTAATCGACGTAATATTGAGACAGATCATACATATATGGAAGGCCTAAAGATTGACAACTCAGGATGGAGCCCAATCTTGAGTTCCCAAGGCCAGACATGCACCATTGACTATCTCAATCTTAAAGGTTTTCCAAGTTTTGATCTAATTTTTGAGTCTTGAGTACTAGAAAGAAAAAGATAATACCAATTTAACTTTATTTGATGGTGTAAATAAATTAGCAGTCCTTTCGTTATAAATGATGCTTAGGTTCATGCTTTTTTTTAAATTTTCCTTACATTTATGCAGCGTTGATTTTTATGTCGTTGCATGATCTACCTCCTCATAACCTCGGATAATATGTTTTAAAAGTTCTTATTTGCAAAATAATTTATGTAAAAGTCTTTCATCAAATTGTTCTGGCAGCTTGATGGCCTAATTAAATGGTTTTTAAGTACCTAAGTTATGTCATTTTAAACATTTTATTTTTAAACCACGATTTTAATTTATGAGTCTTTACAATTTAGGGTAAAAAAAGTGTAAACGATTGTGAAAAAATTTGGTGGTTACAATCCATAAAAAGAGAATTAGATTGTTATTTGATCTTGTCAAATTTTGTTCCTGACTTAAGGCTCTCTCTCTCTCACCACCCCGCCCAACCCTCTGTTTGCCTCACCGTCAATGAGGCCTTGCATAATCTGTACTATTTCTAACATATGTTAACAGTTTTAGCTCCAAGTTTCTGCGTCCACGTAATAACCTATAACAATCTTTTTCTCATTTTCTTTAACAGGATAACATTCTTTGACTTCACTTGTTTAATTTCTTGTCTGTGATTGAGTACAGAACCCTTTATCCACGGATCCCTTGACAAACACACTTGTTTACCTTATAATAAACTATTTCGAGTTTTATGGTAGCTACATCACAATTTGTATTGTTTTCTGTCAATTGCACAAATCCGCAAGCCACATACTAAAAAGTGATGCAATATCTTTGAATCTTCAGTCTGGACTGTATCATTGAAAGGTAACCTATATAAAACTCAATTGAATTTTGGATATAATATATATATATATATAGAGAGAGAGAGAGATATGAAAATTCAGTCACTGATCTCTAATCACTGGCTCAAGCTTCTTATTAGGGAGATTAAGTTGCTCCCAAACTAATGTGTGAAGGATGCCAGCAACCTGACAGGTGCTGAGATTTTTGACCTCACTAGAGGACCTAGGGCCCCCTCCTTGTGGAGAAAGGTTTTCTGGGATGGTCACTCTCCTCCCTCTTCGGTTTGGCAAAAGAATGCTAACAGAAGACAGGCTTAGTAGACTCGGCATTTCCTTAGCTAGCCGTTGCACTCTTTGCCAAAAAAATAGTGGAAGACGCTAATCATCTCTTCCTCTGTGTCAGTTTGTGAAGAGAATGTGAAGGTTTGTAGCAGATTATAAAATTTCAGATCATTAAAGAAGAAGAAGGCACACTCATAACATGGTTCAACTCTTTAGAGTTTACATCCACGGTGGTCAACGTTTCTCTCTCTCTCAATTAATTGTATGGTATTGAGAGATGTTCCTTATAAGGCTGTTGCCCAGTATTACGGAATATGTCTAATTCACATATCGGATCCTCTTTCCTTACATTTGGTTCATCACAAATTCCTTTATCATATCTCTTACTATTTTGTGTTTATCCTTGACATATGGCTTGCTGGACCTTTTAACACTTTCCTCATCTCTTTCCTTATCGTATGAGATAATCGTTGAACCTTATTAGTAGGCGTCATTCAATGAGTGCCTTCCTTGTTTATAGTGGATATGGCCATTTCAGTTGTTCCACCTCCTTCCTTGACAGCCCTCTTCAAACTGAATGGGCAGGCTTGCTCGTGACGTTTGTATTTGAGTAGATGAAATCGCTCATTGGAAAGTGATTTAGTAGGTAAATCTGTCAATTGGTCCATAGATGAGATGAGCAACTTTCACTTGATTCTTTGCAATGTGATCATGAACAAATGAACATTGATTCTATGTGCTTGGTTCTTTGATGAAAAACTGGGCTCACAGAGAGATGAATGACTCCCAAATTGTCATAAAGAATGGTAGGAATACCAGCAATAGACAAGCAAAGTTCTTGAAGGAGGCATGTAAAAGACAAGACTTCAGCAGCTACATTAGAAAGGCTTGATACTCTGCTTCGGTGCTGGATCGAGCAATAGTGTTTTGTTTCCTGGCAGACCATACTATGAGAGTTTCACCTAAAAACACAGCATATCCTCCTATTAATTTACGATCATGTAAGCTACCATCCCAGTCGGCATCGGTGTAAGCAGTGATGGAAAAGTAGGATAACCGCTTGAGAAGAAGACCATGGGCCAAGGTGTTCTTTATATATTGCAGGATTCTTTCACTACTGACCAATGTTTTGTAGTAGGTTGCTGCATGTATTGACTGACTTTGCTTACGGCAAAAGACAGATCCGGGTGGGTTAAGGTGAGATATTGAGAGCACCCACAACCTGACAATAATTTGTAGGATCAGTCATAGGTTCGCCATCATTGCAGCCGGCTTAGCTTCAAGCATGTTAGTTTGTTGCAACAAGTCAAGAATGTACTTTCTTTGAGTCCTTGAGCTGAAAAAGTAGACTCAATGCCCAAGAAATAACGTAATATATCCAAGTCTTTGAAAGGAAATTTATGAGCAAGGTGGTGAATCACTCTAGCCATTTCTTACTCTAGGCATTTCTTGGTTTGAAATCCCTGTAACTATAATATTCTCCACATACATAAAAAAGATAAAGAATAATATCCACTTCGCATAAATAAATAATGATGTGTCAATACAAGATTCAACAAAACCAACATCTAGCAAGAGAAAATTCAATTTGTGAAACCATGTTCTAGGTGCTTGCTTTAAACCATAAATAGCTTTAAGCAGATGCCAAACATGTTTTGGATACCTAGAGTCTTCAAAGCCTTGGGGCTGAGTTATATAAACTTCCTCTGTAAGATCACCAAGAAGGAAAAATATTATGAATGTCAAGCTGTCTGTTATTCCATCCCCTTGAAACTACAATAGTTAAAATTGTATGAACAGTAAGAGGTTTATAACTGAGCTGAAAATTTCAAAGTAATCTATCCCTATATCTTGAGTGAAGCCTCTCGCAACTAAACAAACTTTGTAAAGTTCAATACTACCATCAGATTTTCTCTTTATTTTGTAAATCCACTTAGTGTTCACAAGGTTTTGAGAAGTAGAAAGAGGAACTAAGCTCCACGTTTTGTTTTGTATCAAGGCTTGAAACTCACGTTCCATTGCTTCCTTCCATTTATTGTTCTTGATAGCCTGAGAGAATGTAGTGGGTTCAGTTTCCTCTCTTAAATCAGATTTGTAGATGGAAGGTATCGGATACTTGGACAAGGTATAGTTTTTGGGTTTTAAAGGCCTGGTTTGGGAGCGGGTCACCATATGGTGAGTTCTAGGAGGGTTGATCAGCAGTTCAGGTGAGGATGGAAGAGAAGGTGTCGGACTTGGTAGGTTTGATATTGGACTAGTTATAGGTTCAATGGTTGAAGGGGTAGGTTCATGTACATTTGGTGGTAGTGTGTTAGGACTAAATATAACTAAAAGAGAAGGAATGTCAATATGAATAAGTAATGTTTCAATAAGAGTAGAGTTTTCTTTGGGTGTCAAAGAGTCTTGGAAAGGGAATAAACTTTCATCAAAGACAACATGGCGACTAACCAAGAGTTTCTTAGAGGTTCGGTTCAGACATAAATATCCTTCGTGTTGACTGCTGTACCCCAAAAACTTATCTACATTGCAGCTTGTGATCATTAAAAGGCCTCAAACAAGGAGAACATGAGCAACTAAAGGTTATCAAGAAACCATAGTAAGGCCTTTTTCTATAAAGATCTTCAAAGGGACTTTTCATCTTTAAAGTACTTGTACGCATCCGATTAATTAGGTATGTTGCTGTCAAAAAAGCAAAGTCCCTGTATTTTTCGGGACATTAGCATGAGACAAAAGAGTAATTCTAGTTTCCACTATATATGTCAATGCTTTCGTTCCACTCGTCCATTCTATTCATGAGCGTGAGGGCATGAGATGCAATGTTCAGTCCCTTGAGTTTTTAAATAATTTGAGAGGAAATTAAACTCGCCTCTGCAATCACTTTGAAGAGATTTAGTATGATGCTCAATTTGATTTTCAATCAACTTTTCAAAGGTTTGAAACACACCAAGTACATCTATTTTGTGTTTGATAATAAAAATCCAAGTATGTCTAGAAAAAAGAGTCAACAAATGACACATGATATGAATGACCATGTATAAATAACTTTGGCACATGCCCCCATATGTCTGCAAATAATATTTTTAAAGGAAATGGCAGCTTGTTGACTAAAGATGAATAAGGAAAAGCATGACCCTTTCCTTGTTGACAAGCTTGACAGAAAATTTCACTACTTGCAAATACTAGTAAAGCCATACTTATTAATCAAACTATTGACAACTTTGTATGAAGGATGACCAAACCCTTTCATGCCATTGAGCTCTTTTCATGTGCTCCCCAATGTACGTTTCTGGTTTAGCTCCTTGCAAGTCAATATGGTATAAACCATTTTTGTAGATGCCTTGCAAGATTACACGCCCCGTCTTGCTGTCCACTGCATAACACCAATCAGGACGAAACTCAAAGTAAGTATTATTATCTCTAGAGAATCAAGAAATAGATAGTAAGCTTCGACATATAGAAGGAACACAAAGAATATCTTTCATGAAAGTTCTTGAATCAGAAATATGGTAAACAAATTTACCAATGGAAGAAATATTTAGTTCACTGCCATTTCCAACACGAACTTATTCACTACCTTGGTATTCGATGAGAAGCAAAGCTGTTTAGATTAGTAGTCACATGGAATGGCACCCAAATTTAGATACCAATCACATTCTTGGGCTGATGTAGAAGCCACACTATTAACTTCAAGAGTATTAGCATCCTTTTGGAGTTGATAAACTTTACAATATAGTGCTCCATGCCCCTTCCCTTTACATGATTGACACACGGCTTTACATGTTGCTGCAATATGTCCAGAATTTCCACAAGAAAAGTAGATAGAGTTACCTTTGATGCAATTATTATTTTCTCTTCATTGAAATAGACCTCGACCACGAGGTTGAAAAATTGCTTTTAACAGTTTCTTCCTGCACCTTGTTGATTCGAAGTCTTAAAGGATGAAATTTCCATAGAGTTCTCCAAGCTACTGGAATCACCAACATTTAACTAGGCTTCATGAATCAAAAGAAGGCTAAATAGTACAAAGCTCACTGATTCCACCTGTGTTCAGGGAGGTTCTGAGAGCAACATACTCTAGTGGTAACTCAGACAAAATATGCATATCATGATCATCATCTTCAACTAGTTTACATGTCATAGCAAGCTGGTGTGTAATGCCTTTTGCTTTATGAAACTATTTAGCAATATAATCAGATCCTTTCTTTAAGGTTTTGAAGTGGATGTCTCAGTTCTTGGACATGAGATCTAGAGTATGAAGCATACATCCTTTTGAGAGCAGTCCAAATAGAGTATGAAGTACTTAAACCCACAACTTGACTACGAATAGTATCAATTAAAGAGGACAGAATCCAACTTAGTAGAACCTAGTCCATGCACTATCATTCTACGAACTTGGGATTGACCATGACTTTTTCCCCTTGTTCTATGGGAAGAGTAGCCAAAGGACATGGTAGAGTACCATCAATGTAGCCGATCAAACCATAACTCTTCAACATATGAACAAATTTAGACTCCCATAGAGAATAATTTTCAGTTGAAAGTTGTACCAATAAAAAGTATTGAAGGTTTGTTAGAGCAGGAAGTATAGGTGGGGGCATGATCGCCCCTACACTGATGTTGCCATTGATACTATTGTTGTTGAAGTTGTTGTTCGCCATCACCACAAATTACTCCCAATGCTCCGATATCATGTAAAATTTCAGATCATTAAAAAAGAATAACATGGTTCAACTCTTTAGAGTTTACATCCATTGTGGCCAATGTTGTTCTCTCCCTCAATTAATTGTATGCTATTAAAAGAGGTTCCTTTAAATTAGTATAAGGTTGTTGCCTAGTATTACATAATATGTATGATTCACATATCGGATCCTTTTTCCTTACAGTTGGTTCATCACAAATTCCTTTGTCATTATTTCTTACTATTTTATGCTTATCCTTGACATATGGCTTGCTGGATCTTTTAACACTTTCCTCTTCTCATTCCTTATCAGTAGGAGATAATCATTGAACCTTATTAGTAGGAGATAATTGTTGAGTGCCTTCCTTGTTTATATAAGATATGGATATGGTCATTTCAGTCGTTCCACCTCATTCCTTAACACAGATAAATTTGATAGGAATGTACCCCACTCTTCTAACATAGGGGAATTGGTAAAAAAGTGGGCAGCGTGCTCTTTCAAATGAGGGAGGATTCGAGGGTGTGGATGAGTGTCTGGTCATCTGCATATGGAAAGCTAGAGACATATCTATTTATGAAGATGAAAGCTCTAATGGAACTGTGCTATGCTCCAAAATCTAGGGCGACATCAAAGGGATTGTTGCTTCTAGGACTGTTGATGATAGGGACTCTGAGGACATTAAGATTTAAGCTTTGGCTCCTTCCTCCATTCCTCTCGACCCTTGGCTTCCTCCAGTAGGGGCAAAGTATGATGTCTAAATTGCTATTAGGAATCTCTGCATTAGGTTTAAAGTAGCCTTTGGATGTGGTTGAAGCGACATGGGGTTTATGTGTATGGGTTACCGAACAAGCTACTCCTCTCAGTACTAAGACATCTGGTTGTTGTTGTAAATGCCATTGACGTGCTCCCAACATTCCAAAAGAGGATCCATCTCTTGGTTAGAAATGTCTTTTTGAGACAAAAATTCAATCAATGCATTTCTAACCCTAGAGATGTACCTATGTTCAGGTCAATGCTGCATCTCCTAAGAAGCTTCACCTTCATCAGTAACTTTAAAGTCTGGCTGCAAATATTGTGTCTTATCTTTTTTTTCATTGCTACCCAAACATATGAAATGTTTTAGACTCTCCTAGCTTGTGGCTAGGCTAGTCACCTTTGTTTTTGTACATCTATAATTACTTCATTTTTGGACAACAAAAATTGATGGCTTACCTCCCATCAGGTTTGCAGCGGAGAGAGAGGAAAAGAGAGAGACGCTATATACAGTGATGTTCCCAAATATATATGGGTGACAAAAATATCTATAAGCATTGTCAAAAGTTTTTTTTTTGCTAGTCGGGTTGGTAAATGAGGCAAGCTAACTCGAGCTTACTTGCTTGGGGGATAGCCACCCCCCGGCCTTTATTGAACTTGAAATGATAATTACTAGGGGGAAGGTCAAAGATATGACCTTAACAAAAAAAGGAACACCAAAGATTGACCCAGCCCTTCACCAAAAAGCCCAAAAAAGAAGGTGTGTGCAGGCCCAAAATTATTTAAAAATTTAGCTCTTTAAACAATTTATGATCTTCATGAATATGCTTTTTGATAAAGGCCCTTAATTGGACACTCACTCCTCCCTACTGAGATTCTGGGAAAAACAAAGGTGTCAGCCTCCTACTCTAGCTTTCAATCATCTTCCAACCCACAAGAACTTGATAGATCATTTTCATGCAGTCTTCATTAAGAGAAGATACAATTATATCACTCCATATTCCTTTGGAATTTGAGTATCCTTTCCAATACAACTTTTTCACCTCATGAACTCTATTACATTCCCTAATTATCATGGCCACACCTTGCTGACTGCTTACAAAACTGTTCCCAACAATTTTCCAACCAGTACTAGTCTTAATACTTGATATGCTAACAAACAAGCATTCTCTCATGGCCTATCACTCATCATTACAATACAATAGTACTAGTCATAATACTTGATATTCTAACAAACAAGCCTTCTCTCATGGCCTATCGCTCATCATTACAATACAATCATGTGGCAAACCATATTCTAATTTTGTTGTCTTCATCGAGAGGCCACTTCACAGTAAAAAATGCTTCAGTGAAACATTTTCAACCTCATGTTTAAGAACATCCACATATGGCCTCACATTTTTGTGGATACACCTATTCCTACCCTATTTTCGTGGATACACAAAGGTCATTTGCAGGTATAGTAGCGGCCAATACCGAGAAAAAGGACTTACCTGTAGTATTGACTAGGAAATCTTAGTTGTACTATATGGGTTAAATAGTTTTAGATTATTTTTGCTTAACAAAAGAGAAATAGTAGTTAGGACAGATTGTGATGCTATTGTAAAATTTTATGAAAATAAGAACTCTGAAAAAAATAAGCCAGAGGAGATGGATATCCTTTAAAGATACCCTCATAAATCAAAATTATAAGGTCACATTTGAACATATAAAAGGAGAAGACAATCACCTAGCTGACATGTTGAGCAAAATTTTACAAGATGAATAGGGATATAAACGTTTACGAATAATAAATAAGAAGACTCAACAAAATTGGTAGGATACCTACAACAATCTAGAGAAAGAATACATGATATTGACCTTGCATGTCTATTGAAATAAGGAAAGTCAGTGGCAACTTATTATATATTATTTTAAGCATACAACAGTTGATCGCCGCCATGAAACAAGTTAGTGTTCGAGCATCTTCATCTAATTCTCATATTAATTCCAAGTAGCAATAAGTAAAGACATGACCTCTTGCGAATGGAACATAATCTGGAACATAATCTGATACTTTCCTTTGGGGAAAGAAGAAAACATGATATAGAGTAGATTTAAATTTATTTGTAAGTAGATATTAGTCACGGTAAACAATATAGAATGCATTGTTTTACCTAATATCCATTTATATTGCACGATTTATGGCCTTTACAAGCCAGATGCCTCTTGACCCAGACCTAGGGTAGCCAATCTTCCCTCCTCAGTCCTCATTCAAACCTAATATTTCGAACCTCTCTAGGTCTTATCCTAGATCTAAAATACCATATTCTATTAGACAATTTGTCGCAAAACAAATGAAATCCTACATATCCAAGAATCATTTCTTTATTAGCAAGCCAATTAAACTTAAAAAATAGACATCCAATAAAAAACTCACCCTAAAATCTCCATGGAACATACACCCTTCAAACCCCAGAGCCTAGACGCCTATCTTGCCTTTGAAAGAAGCTTAAAGCCAGCATGGGCAGAATAAGTTGAAGGAAGAAAGAAAAAGATGAGCTAAATGAAAAAATAGAAACTTTGTAGACAGAAAATAGAATCCTAAGAGAATATAATGAGGAAAAAATAAGGAAGCTACGAGAAAAAAGGGAAACAATTCCTCCAAATATCCCATTAGTAAAAGAGCAAATCTACCACCTAGTACTAAAAGCAAAAAGGAAAGAGCAGGTCGATATGCAAAACCTACTGAGAACAATGGTACGAATCTCTAATAAGAGAAAGTCTAGTTTAGGATTCACTTTAATCAAATATAAACATGATCATCATAGCAACAATTCTTTTTCTGAATGTGAAAAAGGGTTCTTAATTATACAAGTCACACTTAACCTCAAGAAGTGGCAAGATCAAGAAATCTAAGGAATAAAGTTTTCCCCCAAAACTCTTCTGGATCATGGGTTTTTGAAACAAATTATGATCACTAAAGAGGAGCAAGCAAAATACCTTGATTTTGATTAGCGATTAGCATATACAGTGAGAGGAATGTTTAAAGGAGTATGGGTAAATCCCTATGAATATGTTAATCTAGATATAAAATCTATCCCTCCTTCCTATAAGTACCCATGTGAAACAAGACAAGAAATCTTGATAACAATCTACACTGCACTTTATCCTTAGCAGACCAGGATTCCTGAAGACACTATTAGAACTGCTTCACTGAAAATGATGTGTATACCCAACTCAAGAGAATGAGGGCCTATACAATGGCCAGAGGTCAAAATGCCCACTGGAATAGATCCAACTGGATGGTAGCTGAAGATAGGAATACACAAATCTTTTTAGCAGATAATAGACTTACTGCAAAATTTTGTATCCCCTACCAAAGTATCTTATGCATAAATCCTGGTTTATGCGAACATTTCTTCCAAATCCAAGACAGTAAAGAAGCAGAATGGGCAGGTGACAGTCAGAGCAGTCCTGTAAAGAGATGATGATGAAGATGAATGGAATGATGAGAGAGATTGGGATGATAACGGGCAGTATGAAGAGGAGACCATAGATGGGATGGAGAATAACTAATAAAGTAAAATAGGGATGAAGTTGCTAGTCCTTAAACCTGCAGCCTAACATTTGTCAAGAATGGTAAAAACTTGACCCTTGCAAGTCATGGTTAAACTTCGCATGGGTATAGTACTTCCCATGTAAAAATCAAACATCATCTGTTTGAGGAGGTACATGATAAATTTTTCCTTAAAAAAAATCCCCCAAGATAAAAATATGATTTGCACTGTAGATTATTGCCTCAAAATCTACCTTAGGAAAATCCTTCAGGATAAGTATGACTTTTACGTTTGTAAATTTTTTGCACAAAAATTTGCCTTATGATGTACCTCATAGGATAAGCTTTGGGTCAGCTCCCGAGGCAAATCATCACGAGGAGCCTCTAGAAGACTGTCGTAGTTATTGACGAACTTTGTGTAACATAAAACAACATTGCATGAAGATAAAGTAAATAAGGGCGAAAAGAATCTCACACACGTCAAAAAAGTAAAAGTAACAATCCATGCATTTCTTCTTGAAGGAAAGGTGAAGAAAATTACTGTAGCAGTCACGGTAGCACTACGACAGACACTATTGTACACTGTAGCACCTTTGACTTTTTGGACACGTTCGACTGTCATCTCATCTAGCACACGACAACTGTCCTCCTTCGAGTTCCTTCGCATGTAACTGTTTTTGTTTATTAGTGTTTTGCTTGTTGGGGAAGGAATCCAATTCTTTTTCTAAGTTGTCAATAATTTTGAAGTCTGGTGCATATATAACCACCACCTTGGAATCCGCTTCTGTATCCACATCCATCCCTCGCTCCAAGTACTGTGGTTTTCACTCCAAACCCATACATCCATCCATCCCTCGCTCTGAATACTTTGGTTTTCACTCCAAACCCATACATCCATCCATCCCTTGCTCTGAGTACTTTGGTTTTCACTCCAAACCCCTCTTCTTTTCCTTCCTTGTTCTCCTTTGGCTCCCATACTGTAAAAGCGAACCGACGCTTTTGACATGAAAATCCAGGCCCCTTTTTTTGGCATCAAAGCCAATGTCCTATCTCTAGAACACTGGAAGAGCTAATAGATATAACAAAGATTTAGAAATCTATAATAATCATCAAATAACTCTATTAAGTCCTAGAATCTTATATAGGACAGGATTCTGAAGTATAAACCTTCAATTAGTTAGAATAAGTAGAGAGGAAGAAGTCAGTGTAACCAATGAACATCAAAACATCAATATCGTAAGTCAAGAAAGTGTTGTGTTTTAGAGGTAGGACCTTGGCTTCAAATCATTCTAGTTAATAGATTTTCATCTATTTGTCTTATTTCATTAGTATTACTAGGGGTTCTACTAAGATCAAAAAAAGAATTTCTTGCAGCCATTATCTCCTAGAAAAAGCAGTACTTTTAAGAATAGGAGTATGCTTTACTTCGCCATTTCCTATATTAAGCTTGTCTAGCTTTTTTTATTAATTTTTCTAAATTTGCTCCTTGTGGTTTTGCCCTTTTGCTAACAGTTTGTTCGAGTTGACTGATTTTTTGACTTAATTTTGTTATCATAATAATTACCATATTTAGTTGTCGGACTATTATTTTATCAGAAATGCTAGGTGGGTCATATCTACTTGGTTCTTATGTGTCTGGGTATAAACTTTGTATGTAAATATCTTCCTTATCACTCATTGAAAATAAAATAGATATAATATGAAGCAAGAGAAGATAAATAACTATACTTGTTAGAAACATTAATTGTTTTCTATCATACTATCATATGAATAAATTACAATATTTAAACTTAGAATTGTACCAAATATCTAAAAGTACTATAAAAAATAACAATTTACCCATACTTGTTATTTTCATAATGGAAAACATTTACTTCATAATGAAGATAATAACCTTGTCTCAGCAACTAAATAGCATAGCTAACCTACATATCACCCCAGCACAAAACCTAAAATCCTATAACCTAAAAAATCATAACTTTTGGCAGCCCATCTTTGATACATTAAGAAATAACACCCTTAAGAAAATTTTAGAAAACCAAACACATTTAAGAGACCAACTTGCTACTATCCTAAGTAAACTAGCGAACTTGCGAAAATGTAAAGATGACATTGAAGTTTTGCAGAAACAAAATATAGAAAAATTAAAATACTCACAAAATTCAAACCAAAACTGTGTTGAGATAATTAAAATAATAAACGAAATTAAACAAATGATTTTGCGATAGGTATGGACACAAATGAAAACACAGATCAGGGAGTAGTAACCACCCATGCATATATTGCAAAGGTTACCCAAACATGGAACTTATATTCCAAAGTAAATCTTGCACGAATGAAGCTTGTAAATTTTGTTTGGAAGAAAAACAATGTTAGTTTACTCTAGAAAATAAGATAGGACTTAAAAATGACAGTGTAAAAACAAGAATCCTTGTAACAGAAAATAGGATGGATAGTTTTGATAAAAAGATTACTTCAGTACTACATATCCAAGAATCCTTTCCTTATTAGCAAGCCACTTAAACTTAAGAAATGGACAACTCCAATAAAAAACCCTGCCTGAAATATCCATGGAGCATATACCCATCAACTCCAATAAAAAACCCTGCCTGAAATAATCTTGCCTATATAAAAAAAGGTATTAATGGATATGTATTATACTGGTCCCTCTGATATGGTATAGGACATGGGCTTATTTATTTTATTTTTTGAATTAATTTACAATATTTTAAAATAATTTTTAATGAATGTTTAAAACAAAAAATAGCATAATAATACAAGCCGATGGGTACCAACTGGGGATGTCAATGTACGGATTGGATTTGAATTTAATGTACCTTTTATCATATTTGATTTATCAGATATTCATGTTTGAATTCGAACAGGAATACTTTACCATGTAAAAGTTCATTTTTTTAAATTTGAAATCAAAATCTGATTCAAATTGACATCCGAATCCAAATCTGTCTTTTAAGTAGACAACCGAATGTATGGATATTGAATATACAATATTTATTTAAAAGCAAATTCGAATGTGAACCCAATTTGATCAAATATTAATTTCAAAGTCGAATCTGAATGTGATCGAACGTCATTTATTAAATCTGCATCTAATCTGATTTCTTAATTGGATGTTGATTTTTTTTCTGTTCACGTTCAACCTTTTTGAAGCAGTATTGGCATCCATTGACAACAACAAGATTTATATAGTCGTGTTATCCATTGACAGTCTTTGGCTTTATCGGGCCTTCACACATTACCATTCAAATACTAACGAATATAAGTCCTGTACCATAGCTGCATCCGATTTTCAAATTCACAATTTTAAACTAGCTTTTAAATATACAGCCAAATCTTCACCATAGTATGATATATTAAAAACCAACTTTCAAAATGTCTAAATAATAGATATACGATATTCATTTAAAACTCTCAAAATTTGGTTATGTATTCTTATTCCAATGAATTCAAATCCTCTCAGGCGTCATCTCTTAAATTAAAATTCGATCAACTATTCAACTTTTTTGAAGCAACTGAATTGAATATTCTATCCAAATGCAATCCATTAGCATCTACTAACAAAGCATATCTATATAGAAGTAAGTCAGAATATGTTTATAGAAGTAAGCCAGTTTCTTTCATTGCTACAATTCATGCTGTCACCGACATTATCTAAAAACACGGAGTAAGATTTAATATGTGCACAAGAACTTGATGTTGCTTGATATCTAAAAAGAGAAAAAGTGAAGCATTTTCCCACTCAACTCATCGATTCAGGGCTGCTGAATCGGTGAAATCTGAAGGAATCGGGAGATTCAAATCGAATCGCCCGATTTTTCCATTCAAGAAATTTAAATGACGGGACAGGCACTTCCAGGGGTTTCTGATCGCGTAGCGTTCGATTCAGGGCGCTGTTATAGGCTCCGTTCTTCGCACTCGTCCTCCTTCCCCGCCTTTCCCCTCGCCGTAAACGGCCGGCCGGTGCCTGAGCTTCTAACCATGGTTCCTTTTTAAGGTCTGTGTCTTCCTATTTCGAGTTTCGCCTCCTTCGCTCTCTGTGAATCGATTCAGCACATCAGCGGCAGCCTCCTCCGGCCATCCAGTTCCAGCGTCACTGTTTTCTGATTCAGCAGAGCACCGCCTCCGCCTTAGGCAACCGCTTGTTGACCCGCGCTGGACTCGTCATCGACCTGCCTCAGGATGGTACTTGTCCGACCCTCTCCCTCCGGTGTTTCTTTGTTCACTCAACAGCAGCAGGTAATTCGTTAATTAACCTTGGATGTCAGTCGTCCGTCGTCCACGCCAGCCTGTAACCTTCCTCCAGTTCATCCGGCCCTCCACCGTCGGTTCTCGGTCGCCCATCAATTGAAGCACACTGGCGCCGGAAAGGGTATGTTTATTGAGGAACGTTCTCTTTCTCTCTTGTCCTCTGATATTGTGAATGTACAATCTAGAATATGATATGGTGCCCTTCTTGGTTCCAATGTTCCCTTCTCATCTGTGTTGGTGTCAGAAAATTGTGCACCTGTCTGCAGGTGCAAAGTTTGCCATTAACATTTTTTTCAGGTCTTGTGTCAGACTGATAGTTCTAGGTCTTCTTTGCTCCTGCAGGACTATTTGTTGATGTTAGGATTTTTTTTTTTTTTTTGAATTCATGAATAAGAAAGCAGGCGTTTGTAGAAAACAAGGATTGGTTAAGAACAATGTAATATTCAATTGATGCATTGAATAAAAATGTTCATGCCTGTGCAGTGATGAGATCACGTAATTTCGTGAATTCCAACCTCACTAACTTTGTTAAACATCTTATTTCATTTGCTCATTAATGATTGTATGACATTCTTTTTATTATCTTCTATTTTTTTTTTCTCTGAAGTGTGTTTGATTTAAGATTACTTTTTCCTTATCTCGCTTAGGTGTGGACTAAGCTCGCCTAGGCGCCAACACGCCTAGTCCATGGAAAAGTGAAAAGTCACCTTCCGTTTCAATTAAAGTTTCTTAATTGAGTATATTGTTATGTACTTTATTTTGTATTGATTGCTTATTTTAATGTACAGCTATGTTGATTATGCTGTTTATATGTACTGTTAGTCACTTAGTCTTAGTCTGTTATATAGTATTGTGATACCTCATACATGTTATATGAATACATCAATATGGTTATGTTACGTATTTATATTATATGTATTGTTAATTTGTTATATTTGTTATAAACTTATATGTATATACTATTATGTTAAATTGCATTGTAATACAATTTGTTGTTCCTGTTATATGTATTGTAATAAGTGTTGTACGTATCGTACGATACAGGGCCGTATCGTACGATACGTATCGTACCGTTTTGATTTTACGATACGATACACCCCCCGTATCGTGAAAATGGGGTGTATCGTCCCTGTATCGCACGATACGGGAAGATTTCGCAAAAGAGGGCCTGAGACCTACTTATTTCGGCCCCTTTTTGAAAAACAGCCTCTGTTCTTCATTTCTAAGTTTCTAACGCTTGGATACCTGCGTCAAGGAGGGGGATCTTCCATTTTGACCGTCAAAAACTTGATTTTGACCGTGAAATCGAAGATTAAGGGGTCGATTTGTGCGTGGGTGGTTGATTTTCGTTGGAAGGAAAGGGGATTTCTTCATTTCTTCTTCGTAAGGTATGAAATCTCATGTTTTTACCATGTATTATTAATTTTTTACCGTGTAATCGTAGATTGAAAAACTTTGAGTGTTTTTCATTAAGTTTACCATAGGATTTCGTTTTTTTTTTTTGAAGATATGGATCGGGATCCTACATGGCAATGGTGCGAAAGGGTGAAGGAGAACAACCGTTTGAAACTGAAATGTAACTTTTGTGGGCATACATTGTAAGAGGTATTAGTAGAATGAAAAACCATTTGGGAGGGACCTCCAAAGATGCATCTCCTTGTCTTGGAGGACCAAACAAACCATTGCCTCCATTTGTGCGTCAGCAGTGTTTAGATATGCTTCATGCTTTACGTCAAAAGAGAATACAAAAAGAAGCTGATATGGCAGAGGTAGGCTATAATGTGCCTTTGGAAGATGAAGAAGAAGAGGAAGAAGCTTATGAATGTGATGATGATGACGATAACAGTCTAAGAACAGATTTGGACACCTCAAGAGGTAGAGATCGTAGAGGAAAAGGGATTATGTATGAAGGAGGTCGATCTGGCATAACAGGGAGGAAGAGAAGAGGCACAACAGATATTAGGGCCAGGCGTGGTATGCGACCACCTAGTGGTAGAGTTTCTATTGGTAGGTCTAGTGTTGGCTCTATTAAGAGTTTTTTCCCTGCATATACCATCCCAGGTGGTCATTCGCAGATTCGTGCTGCTATGACATCTAAAGATATGTTATATCATGCACAAAAGCAGGTAGGGAAATGGTTTTACGATGCATGTATTCCATTTAATGCAGCTAATTCTTTTCAATTCCAAGCCATGGCAGATGCAATTGCTTCTATAGGCCCCAGATTCAAAATGCCATCATATCATCAGTCAAAGAAGTGTCTGAACATTGCGATGAATTGAAATTATTTTGGAAGGAAACAGGTTGCTCCATTATGTCAGATGGATGGACAGATACAAGGTCAAGAACACTTGTAAATTTTCTTGTTTATTGCCCTAAAGGTACAATGTTCTTGAAATCTCTTGACCAATGTTATAAAAGGCGTAGCGTATCGCGTATCGGTCGGGCCGACCTATACGCCGTATCGTAACGTATCGCAAACGTAGCGTATCGTAAAATTAATTTTTTAATTTTAAAAAATATTTTAAAATCAGAAAAAAAATAGAGAAAAATCATTAAAAATCTAAAAAAAATGAACAACAAATCAGAAATCAAGAAAAATGTATTCAAATATAAAAAAGATCATCATACGTAAGGAACATTCATGTGTATCAACGACATATTCAAAAATAAGAAATCAAATCTTCAAGAATAACATATAAGCATCCATCACAATTTTAAACTTGAATATTTTATAGAATCTTAGCACTTAGAGTCTTAGGACTTGGAGTTTTAGGACTTAGATTGCATCACAATTTTATAAGTTCAAAACATATAGTTATCATCTTTCATGATTCAACGATAATATCTCCCAAATTGATGAATCCTTGGTTATTTTTGATGAAAATGGGCAAAATCTCTACCTCCTACATCTATTGGAGTCTTTAAATACAAGAAGAGAGAGAGGGAAGAGTGTTTAAACTTTGAAAAAACAAAGAATAATGTGTTTTCTCCTGTATCGTACGATACGGGGGTGTATCGCCCGTATCGTACGATACGGCCCCCGTATCGTGCGATACGGGCGATACGCATGCGATACGCACGCGTATCGCAAATTTATAGTGTACCGTATCGTTTGTCTTGATACAGACGATACGTATCGTACGATACGCGTCCGTATCGTACGATACAGATAACATTGCTCTTGACTTGTCTGATGTTCCTAAGACTGCTGAGATTTTGTTCAATGTTTTTGATAATGTCGTACAAGAAGTTGGACCTGCAAACATTGTACAGTTTATTACAGATAATGCTACAAATTATAGAGCTGCAGGAGATTTGTTATTTCAAAAGTATAGAACATTTTATTGGAGTCCATGTGCCACTCATTGTGTTAATCTCATGCTTCAAGATCTTAATGAGATGCCTGATATGAAATCAGCCATTGACCAATGTCAGGAGGTAACAAAATTTATCTATAATCATGCATATGTATTGAACTTGATGAGAAAATTTACAAAAGGAGTTGAATTAATACGACCTGCACAAACTAGATTTGCCACAAATGTATTGACTGTGCAGAGTGTGGTGAAACAAAAAACTCCTTTGAGGCAGATGTTTGCTAGTGAAGAATGGGCTGCATATCCACATGCTCATAAAAGAAATGCTTGTTTAGTTGCAAATATTGTATTCAATAACATATTTTGGGAATCATGTGTGAAGCTATTGAAGATTTGTGTTCCATTAGTGAAAGTCCTCAGGTTAGCTGACAGCGAGGATAGACCTTCCATAGGGTACTTATATGAGGCTATGGACAAAGCGAAAGAGGCAATTCGAGACAACTTAAAGGAAAAGAAAAAGTTATATATGCCCATATGGAAGATTATAGATAAAAGGTGGACTGGACATCTTCATCAACCTCTTCATGCAGCAGCTTATTGTCTAAATCCTGCAATTAGATTTTCTCCTACATTTAAGAAAGACAGAGAAGTCATGCATGGTTTGTTAGATTGTATTAATGTGTTAGTGGAAGATTCTATAGAACAAGATGTTGTGCACACTCAGTTAGATCTATATGATTGTTGTTTTCGGAACATGGGACTACCTGCCGCCATTCGAGCCAGGACAACGATGCGTCCAGGTAAATACATAGAAATTTTTAATTTACTTTGCATTTGTTACATTTGATTCTTTTAAAACTTTCACATTGATTTGTTATATTTTTGTTTAGATTTGTAGTGGAATAGGTATGGGTTTGATGCTCCAAACCTAGCACGTTTTGCAGTCAAAGTTCTCAGCCAAACATGCAGTGCTAGTGGATGTGAAAGGAAGTGGAGTGTGTTCCAACATATCCATAGCAAAAAAAGGAATAGGCTCGAACATAAAAGGTTGAATGACCTTGTCTTTGTTCGATACAATATGAGGTTGAAACAAAGGTAATATAGCTTCATCTTTACATGTTTTATACAATATATTTATATGAAATTACATACTAACAAGTTACGACTTATTTAACGTAGAGAGTTAGAAAAAGAATTAGCAAGGAAGCACACATCTCAGTTCGATCCTATCAGCTTGAAAAATTTTGACGATCTATAGCCATGGATTAAGGAAGAACCAGCTACAATATTTGATGATGAAGATCTTGAATGCTTCAACCTTGAAGTTGAAGCAACAGAAGGCTTTGTTGATGAAGGAGAGTCTGCCACTGCTGGTGCTGAATATGTTGGTGAAGATCTTCCAATTCTTGACAATGAAGATGAAGAAGAAGATGAAGATGATGAAGATTATGAATGATGAATCATGAATGAGAGTCAAGTCAAGAGTGCTACTGCTGGTGCTGAATATGTTGGTGAAGATCTTCCAATTCTTGACGATGAAGATGAAGATGAAGAAGAAGATGAAGATGAAGATGATGAAGATTATGAATGATGAATCATGAATGAGAGTCAAGTCAAGAGTGCTTTGATTTTATATGTATCAAAGATTCAAAAACTAAGAGTTATGAATCTATGGTTGTTGAAGTTGAATTGTTCAACACTTGATTGAATGTTTATCACTTTATGGCTTAAGCCTTATGCTTTGTTGAATGATATTGTTATGAATGTTTTCTTTCTATGAAGAATTTTTTATTTTTAATTTTTTCTGATTTTTTTACAAATTTTCCGATTTTTTTTAAATTTTTTCTGATTTATTAATAATTTTTTTTAAAATTTACGATACGGTTACGATACGTTACGATACGGCGTATCTTAAAGCCCGAACGATACGCCTTACGATACGCTTTTTACAACATTGATTGTAATACGTGTTATATGCATATACTATTATGTACAATCTGCTATACCTGTTATATAGTATTGCATCAACCTATTATATTACCCTATGTCACATAGGTACGGTTACGGGTGCTGGTACGAGTACGGGAAAATGGGTATGGGTACCACATTTTCGTAAATCTTGGTACGGCGGTACGGCGATAATCGCTAATTATATATTTTTAATTAAAAAAATTAAATTTTTTTGAAAAAACATATGATATCATTACATCAAATTAATGAACATGTCTGAAAACTGGACAAGGGCATATGCAAAACCACTTGCGTTTTGCATATGAAGCAAATGGAAGAGAGCCTAACAACAAGCCACATATGAAAGCAAATGGAAGCAGACAAGGGAATGTGTCTGAAGCACAGGGGAATGAAGCCTAACAAAAAGTCACACATAACAGAGCACGACATGAACAGAACACGGCATGAACAGTGTTCTGTTGGTCTATTTCAAGCATTGCAAGTTGCAGTTTTCACAGAAAAGAGAAAACGAACATAACAGGGAGCAGGAAATCAACGTTGAGAACTGAATGTATCAAAGAAAAAGGAAAAAAACTCAAAACACAGCAATATGGCATGAACAGGGAGCAGGTTCTTGAAACAGATGACGACATTCAATACAGATGAATAAGGAGCAGGAAATTCCTCCGGAATCTGGCACCAATTTTGGGAAACTAGTGAGAAGAACAAATCCCACAAGAATGAAGCAGATCGGAAGTCGGAACCCTAAAAAATAAAAATCAAAAGGGAAGAAACAAACTAACAAATGAAAAGCCTGCCATTGATGTTGCCCACATGCCGTCCGTCGCCGGTCGCCATCCGTCGTCAGCCGCTGTCCATCTCCAGCTGCCCAAACACCTGCCGGAAGAACTGTCGAAAGCCGAGAGGGAGGGAGGAGACGAGTGTCAGTGTCGCACGGTCGCAGGTTTTTTTTTTTTAGATTTTTTGTAGTTTGGATCTGGTTCCGACTCGAAGCCAGATCCAACGTACCGGCGTGCCGGTATGGGTACACGGGTCTTTTTGGCGTACCGCTGTGACATAGATATGACCTGTTATAATATAATATGTAGTATTTTGATGCATGTTGTATTTATATGTTAGTATGGTAACTATGGTTATGTACTTATATGCAGTGTTGTACGTATCGTACGATACGTATCGTACCGTTTTGAATTTACAGTACGATACACCCCCCGTATCGTAAAAAGGGGGTGTATCGCCCCTGTATCGAACGTATCGTGCGATACAAGTCCCGTATCGTACGATACGGTGCGATACGCCCCGTATCGTACGATACGGGGAGATTACGCGAAAGAGGGCCTGAGACTACTTATTTCGGCCCCTTTTTGAAAAACAGCCTCCGTTCTTCATTTCTAACGCTTGGATACCGGCGTCAAGGAGGGGGATCTTCCATTTTGACCGTCAAAAACTCGATTTTGACCGTAAAATCGAAGATTAAGGGGTCGATTTGTGCGTGGGTGGTTGATTTTCGTTGGAAGGAAAGGGGTTTTCTTCATTTCTTCTTCGTAAGACGTAAGGTATGAAATCTTATGTTTTTACCATGTATTTTTTACCGTATAATCGTAGATTGAAAGACTTTGAGTGTTTTTCATTAAGTTTACCATAGGATTTCGTTTTTTTTTTATTTTTGAAGATATGGATCGGGATCCTACATGGCAATGGTGCGTCCGGGTGAAGGAGAACAACCGTTTGAGACTGAAATGTAACTTTTGTGGGAATACATTGTCAGGAGGTATTAGTAGAATGAAACACCAAAGATGCAGCAGCTTGTGTTGGAGGACCAAACAAACCATTGCCTCCATTTGTGCGTCAGCAGTGTTTAGATAGCTTCATGCTTTACATCAAAAGAGAATACAAAAAGAAATTGAAGAGGTAGAGGTAGGCTATAATGTGCCTTTGGAAGATGAAGAAGAAGAGGAAGAAGCTTATGAATGTGATGATGATGACGAAATTGACGATAACAGTCTAAGAACAGATTTGGACACCTCAAGAGGACGAGGTAGAGATCGTAGAGGAAAAGGGATCATGTATGAAGGAGGTTAGAGTACGGGAAAAAAGAGAAGAGTGACATCAGATATTAGGGCCAGACGTGGTACGCGACCACCTAGTGGTAGAGTTCCTACTGGTAGGTCTAGTGTTGGCTCTATTAAGAGTTTTTTCCCTGCATATACCAGCCCAGGTGGTCAGCCACAGATCCGTGCTGCTATGACATCTAAAGATATGCTATATCATGCACAAAAGCAGGTAGGGAAATGGTTTTACGATGCATGTATTCCATTTAATGCAGC